>DWME01001037.1:0-27485 GCA_018244795.1 Parelbella ahira ahira
CATGCCTATAATCCTCGAAAGGGTAAGTAGAGGAGTGTAGGATACATCCGTTTTACCAGTCACGTTTACGCCCCAGCACAGAATAGGCGGTGAGCATATTGCCATATATTCGCCAAAAATCCATACCCCGAGCTACTACTAGAAATTTCCAATAGATTCTCTAAGTTCGAAAAATCCAATAGTACCAAACCCGGGAATCGAACCCAGGAGCTTTCCATCGGCAGTCGCGTTTGCAACCACTCGACCAACGAGGCAGTCAATTAAATCCGTAAATATATAAAAATAATTATGTTAGGTATTCTAAATATTTCCTCAGTAAGAGGAAACCAAGCATCCCGTAACGCGAGCCTGGGGAATGAGCCATGAGATACGCGCGGAACGGGCGCGATCTTCAATCATCGCGAACTCGTCGCGAACTTGCCATTTTTTACAACCGACGCGGCTGTTGCAAGGGACTCCCAAACTACTCCTGCGGGATCTTTACGGAGATAATGAAAACTTGTAGCGAATCTTAACTTCAATTTTCCCGCGAAAAATAACAAGAGTAATGTAGATATTGGCAGTGAAACGATATGTAAAACATTAGGGGGTACTGACATCTGTGAGAGCTTTGGAAAACTGTTTAAAAAAATATCAAACAATAAACAATATCGGTAATCAATATCGGTTAACAAACAATATCAAACTATAAACAATATCGGCATAATTCTGTTTCAGTAATTGTCTCTTCAAGCCCATGTTTTCAAATTTTAAGACTTCCATGAAATTGTTGAAATCGAATTGAATACGAAAGGAAAATTTATTAAAAATATTAACGCTTCCATTTGTTTGAGAGAAACCCTGGACCACATGTAAAAAAAAATTATGATTTACAAGCTTTGAAACTTTAACTGTTGAAAAGTTCTTTTTGAACTAATACGAAATTTCTTTAAAGTATACAACTTACAATATTGTTGGTTTTCTTTGATTTGAAGTACTATACTAACAATATACCTATGCCATGTACATTAACTGACTCCATTAAAAAAAAAATGAATGTACCTACGTTGGATCACACATAAGCGAGGCATAAACAGTGACTTATCTTTCGTTATTACTGTAAAATATAAGATTTTAGGCGTTTTTGCGATCAAACCTTGGGTTCTTGCTAGTTACTATTAGTGGTGTAAATTTTAATATTCCATAAGGCATATATTTGTAATGATAATTGAATTAACACTTTTCTCTGAGAGGAGACAAAAATGGATTAACGAGAGGGTTGGTATTTTTGGTATTTAATTGGTATTATTCTTTAATTTTTTAGTAAGCGACATTTAGAAACATCAATATCTGTCTTTAATTAATGAACATACAATATACGAAACAAATTCAGATAGTACAATCGCATTCCAGAGCCGATGTGTGGTTAAAATCTAGGGACGTTGTTCATTTACAGTTTTACATTGAAATTATCACAGTATAATGTCATGTACATATATGTATGTCAGCATGTCAGCATAATGTATCACAGCATAATCTTGTCTTCAAGAAGCTTTTTTCAGCAGATCTGTTACTAGAGATAGCTTATCGAGTGATATATATATACATAATATGTACATATACACGAGCATGTAAATGTACATATGCTTTCAAGGTATAAATTGGGAAATGTATTGAATTTAGAATTTTTCACAAATATTGGCGTATTCTAATTAGGCGTGGTTTATAATGTGTAATATTTAGTTGACCAGCTTGAGATACATATGTGCTATGGTCTTGATTTTTTTTATACTGAAGAGTAGAGTATAGTAGAGTACTGAGTGAAACAATAAACAATTGGTGATGATGATGACGATGACGACGGATTGTTAATAAAGCTTTTCTGTCCATAACCTCTTTACAAATACTCAAGTTACTTAAGGTAACGTCTCGGATTTCAATTCGGATCATATATCAATTGAATAGAGTAGCAAATGTTTTTGGCGCTGCGAAACAAAAGGTAGCTAAGTACTTATTGTCCGGGGAATTCGATATCTTTCCACAGACATCGGTCGTAGCTATGTGGAGGGAAATAATTATGGAAAGGGCAATGACTTTGAAGAAATCTTTGTTTATATGTCTCTTTATAAAATTGAGGAGTTATTATCTCAATGTTTAGAAATGTACCTAATTAAAAATTAAAGTTTTTTAAATGTCGTTTTGAATGCGGTTGAAAAAATATTTGTTGCCAGTATCTGACCATCATTGTCATCGTCATCAGCCTATATCAGTCCACTGCTGGACATAGCCCTCCCCCAATGAGCGCCGTCGCGCCCGGTATCAGTATCTGACCGATGTCGTTAATAAATTAAATTTTAATTAATGATAGAATTATAACAGTATATTGATGCTTAACTAAGTGGTTAGATGACGACTAGTATTAATATATACGAGTATACATCACATATGTACATATCTTAATGTATGTAGCTAGAACGTTTGCGAAAATTTCGCCAAGAAAAAAAATCTTGAGATATTTGCGAGTGAAACCTTACTTTATCCATTGCCGGATACGTTGAATATATTTCAGATACTCCACGATTCGGAGCCTGTTCGTGACACTAACTGCATCCGAACTATTATTCTTTTGTTGACACAGAGGTGATATCTGACGAGTACGACTTATCGTTTGTTTTTGTATATTGTTATCATTAACTACTGCTTTCATATTAATATTATTATTTGTCTTTGTTCAAAATCTTTTGAGGTATTATTCTGCTTAGTAGGTAACGGTTAGCAAGTAAAACATCATTTTTTACTTACAATAAAGTTGCGTCAAAAGTAGACATTGCGATTTTGAAATATTGTATCCTAAGATTTGACCGTTAAATACACAAATATATACTATGCCAGCGGAGTTAAATACATAGTACATGTAGAGATATACAAATGAGATATGATTTATTACGGTTGTATATTAGAATAAAGATAATATTCATAACGCGTGGTTTAACATAGAGACGACTGCACACGAACGTTTTATACCGATGGTGACTCGATACATATGTAAGTCATAATGAGGATGGAGTATTAAATACTTCGCTCGTTAGTCAACATTGCACTGCTGTTAAACGTTAATGTTCCATACGTGCGGGTTGTTGGTACTTAAGTTTGACGGTGTATATTAGGGCCTTGTGGTGGTATCTGGCTTTATAATATTCTGTATTAATTTTGGGACCATCTCTTAACGCAGTGTAAATGTTAAGTTTTTGTCAGTTAATATTTGGCGAAGCTTTGACATTTAAAGTCGGATTGTTCCAGATTATCGCTGTACAAATAAAAAATCCTCAACCCTATCTGTCTGAAAAATGGCTGTTTAATTTATCTACGGAACCGCTTACAAGCGTGGGCGCAAAAACTTGATGTCCCGTTTCCCTCAAAGAGAGCTTCCTCGATGATGGATCGTGGCTTTGTTTTTATAAATTGAGAGCCCGCCGTTGAGCTTTTTTCCTTTTCAAATATAATATGTAATATTGCGGCGATATCCCTTTTATTTTTGCTTCCAAACCGAATTGAGACAGAGTATTGAGCGACTAATTAAGCGTAAATGATTTATGTACCGCTTCGACCGCGCTAAGGTTTTTAGATTTTGCTGTGTTACGATATTACGTGTGAACGAAATTGAACCACGAACGAATGATTTTCGTATCATCTCTCTCGTTTCTTGTAATCGATAATTTGAACGTAATGTTGATTAACGATACTTAAAAATTGTACATTTTTAGAACCTTTTTAGTAAGTTAATTTGAAAAAAATTAAGACATTAAATATGCTTGGGAATGTCATATTGTTGGTATTTTAATATTATTGTTATAATGTCATATTGTTAGTATTTGAAAATATTTTACAATTTAAGATAACGGGTCCGCGAATTCTACATTGTTGTTGCAATATACCGAGAAATCATCGTATATTCTGCGTAGATGAATAAATAAATCCATTGTTTTATTTTTTAAATCAACTTTCTGACATCTGAACGGTAAAGTATTAAGGAATTCGTACAATTAAATGCTATGCGATAGTATTATGGGATCGATGTAGACAACATCACTCTAATTCAATATTTAGTTCCACATTGTGTTATTTCTAAAACTGTCCCGATGTCAGCAATGCTGTGTTTACGCGGTTATTTGATGAAAACGTATAAAAACAACTCAAATAAGACCATTATCATCCAATAGATGACTGGATTTCGAGAGGGTCGATCGTATATCAGAAATGTATAATACGTAAGCGATATAACCCTTTTCGATAAACATTACGGAAATATCGACCTTCGAAGCTTATGTGTGTAATGCGTAACACTAGAATAATACCCGTAGAATAACTTTTTGCTCAAATTGAACCGGGGCAAGTCTTAAGCCATCAGCCGATATCAAATTTCTTGCTCGTACTAAGAACTTACGATAACTTTGCGGTGCAAAACCTAAGCGTGACTATTAGTTGGGAACCAGTAAATAATGTTCGGTAATTAATATTGTTTAGTGCCAACACGACGTTTCAATCAAGTGACTTGGAGCTTGAAAGGACTTTAAAAGTCTAGTTTTACATTGGATTGTACTAATGTACAGATTGTGCTATTTATAACATCTAGTACAAAGCAATACATAAAAATATAACTTCGAATGGTTTGTTGGTCGAAATTGTTGCTGAGCGGTCTTGGCTTCGATGCCCGGGTCGGGAACTAGTGGATTTTTCTATGTAGTTTAAATTATGTAGTAAAAAATCTTAGTAGCGGCTTAGAATCTAGATCAGTGCCCGGTGTATGGCAATAGGCTCACCAACTATTCCATAATTGGTGAAACGTCCAAGTGTACTGCAGTACTTTGCCTATCCATTCGGGGATTATAAGCGTGATATTACGTGTATATAAGAATTTTTATATGAATGTTTATTAGTTGTCTGGTTTCAATAGCAAACGGTCTGTTCTATACCTATGTGAGGTCGCGATATTCTCTTTTGATTGTCGCCTGTCCATTCGAGCGTGTCTGTCAGTTGGTTGGATTTAACAATAAGTGTCCGTTTCATTTTACAAATATTGTACGAATAATTTTACAAAAAGCTGTGATAGCAAATGATCCATTTAGATCAAATATTATTGTACTACAATTTCATAGAAGCATTGCCAGTACAAGAAACAGAAAAGAACCCTTTATGTGTCTGTGTTTACAGCCTCGTATTGTGAACATTTGTTGCTTCTTTTGAAACATGGTAGGTGAAAATAAAGTATTGTTCATTAATAAAATAACTGTAATTATGTAAGTACTTGCTGATATTACTTTGTCGAACTTGTATTTAATATCTAACATAGTTTCGGAGCGACCTGAAATTAGGGTAGGTACTAAGGGGCCTAGCGCGACGATTTCGTAATAATTCAGATATAATGGCAGCATGTAACGTAATACTTAGTTAATTAATTTCCTTCATCTGTTCATTTAATGAGACCACGGCGAGGTCGGTGAGTCAGACCGCCTACAGTTTTATAACTCTGTGTACCTCATGTACCTATGGGAAGTATATATGTATGTACATCATAGTACCTATACTGTAGCGTAAATGGCTCATGTCCTTGTTTGATACGTTATGTTTGTTATTGAATATTTTTTTCTTGCGTTTTGTTTTAACTGAACTAACAGGATTATGTATTATAATTATAAAAATATGTGCGTGTATGTAAGTATACCGGTGTTCGAGTAAGAAGAGAGTCATGATTATATTTAGATGAAGCACGTTGGGTTTGTAAGGATACAGATACATTTCACTCGGTGCTCTGTCTACCAAGTAAGGGACCTGCCGTAATCATATTCTTGATACACCTGTGACATATTATTCTATCGTTTACGTCTTTGTAAACAAATTTCAAAACGATTTTCTTCAACCCTCAGTACAGTGAACCGTATATTATGTAAAGTGAGACTTGAAGCGTATATAGCAAAAGACTTTCAACTTCCTATCAAGCGTTTACCGAACTTGTTTAAGTTAGATTTAAACGCAAACTATGTAGTATTCTCAAATGGGAATTCTATAGGAACAAGAGCATTTAATAGTTTGCGTTATACCTCTTAAAACTTGTTAAGGTGTCTTCACACATATGTGTGTTTTCCATGTTCACAGTAATTATTGTTGAGTTTCAAGAGCGCGTGTGTCGGATCTCATCTGCTTTGCGTATTATCGTACAATGTGTAGTAGCCTTAACTGTAGTTTATATCATTTAACAATTATGAAGAATGGCAATGGAAAACTACGACTAAATACCGAAATATTACGAAAATATACAATTTTGAAATTTTAAATATTGTTTTTCATTCTCAATAACTTAGTATATGATCATTATACTTACAGTAACATCTGGTGTAAAACTACAATGTAGATTGATAAAAAGGTCCTAGAATGTCATATTGGGAGTAGAAAGGTCAGGCCAGTCAAGTGTTGGGCCAGATGTTCCCCAATCCTTTGAGAGATGTTCTTATAGTTCATTGGGTTTTCCCTTTGAATTGAATAAAGATTCAGTCATTTTTATCAATTCGTTTTATTTACGTTTTCTGCCTTTTAACTAGTAATCTATGTTTTAATACGTGAACGTCGGAAATTGTTTTTAGGCTTTTTAGTATTTGTTGCAAAGGAAGGGAATGGATACATTTTATTTTCGTAATCATAATTTCACACTATCTTAATAAACTTATACATGCTCATATATACATAGTCGCAAACTAAATGGACATAAATTATTCAAAAGATAGAAAAATGGGAAGAGGAAGTTATAAATCTCTTAAAAATACCACACATAATTGAAAAATAATACATAATATTATGTATAGAAGTTATTAAGAATTAGGCGGTAACTAAGTCGGGATTAACGAAAAAATCTCATGATATCTTTGAACGGTTGTTCGCTATATCCACGAATAGGGCTCTGGATCATTCTGTTGCTGGTAAGTTCGTGTGCTGTATGTTTTTAATAACACGTCGTGAGAAAACTTCAAAGTAATTTGTATCGCTCTGAAGGTTTCCGATGAGACTGAAGATTATGTAAGGATAATCAAATAGGAAGCGACGGTTAAACATGCCATCAGTACCACAGAAATGTTACTGATACTACCAGCTGTTATCCATGCAAGTGCCAGCGACGGCTGTTGTTGTCCAAGTTTACAGATTGCTTGCGATCTGCGACTGCATCAAGGCTTCAGATGTATCCGTTTACTAATATCATAGAGAGATGAAAATTGATGTTTTTAAACCAACTGATTAGCTAATAATTAGGTACTACAGTCTAAATAAACATTAATTACTAGTAAATGTAATTATATTTGTTTTTGCACCCTATATCTATACCTATCTACATATATCTAATTTCGGCGCGGGAAAATATTTTTCTCGTCATTAACGCTTTTTTCTTTCATTAAGTCAAAAATCAAAAAACATTTTTTGCACGGTTTATCTTGCCAACTGTAATGAAGATAATTCGCGGGCGAAGTTTTCTGGAGTTCTTTTGGTAAATATGTTAGTCTGATCAGGATTTGTCTCACGACCAACGGAGGCGGTTCGCCGCACAGTTTGCGCCTTAATAAGGACGATGTAGCGAGTGCAAGATTACATTACATTGAATATCGACTGAATAAATTGAATATATTTTCTTATGAATATAAGTTGTATGGCACCTTCGAGAAACTCGTCATAATTTACGATTGAATTGTGCAGGACAATGTTTGGAACGAGACTAAATTGAGTCTTATAATACTTGCATAATTATGTAAATACATCTTTTGCGTTCTGCCACCTGATTACGAAATAACATCAACCCGGTTTGACTAAATTATGGCATTTTCATATGTTCTGTTAAGTTGGTAATGTCGATATTCATTAAATAAGTTAAGTAAATTTTATTAGGTGATGATATTTTATTTCTTGACTTTGTCGATAGTTTTTACATAGGTCCTCACGGACAATACTATGTCTAGAGTTGTTTAGTATTATAGTGACAATACATTTAAGAAGTAATAATACATCCTAAAGAATGAATGAATAAGCGAAACAAAGAGGGCGTAGGGATATTAATAAGTTAATGGACGAATATATGAACGAGTGAATGGACGACCGAATACTATGAACATATATAACGAGCGTTGAGTGAAACACACCGCAGTGAATACTTAACATCAGGTCCCATGACATACATGTTTGTGACACAAAAGCAGTTAGCCGTTATATGTCACAATGTATACATATACGGTGTTCACGTACAACACATTACTTGTCAAAAATCGCGTGGAACCCGCGGAGCACATGGCGATCGACGTGACCAGACTCACGTCACGTTAAATGCTTTTGTTCGGATGTTTTTTGTTAAAAATAAAATACTCGTACACATAGGTATTACACATGTGTTTTACTGTAAAAAATATATGTATATAGACTAATTATACTAATTATCCATGCCTATAAACATAGAGCTAGCATACTCCTTATCACACAGATTATTTCTTGGTCTGGAACCGAATCTATATACCCTATAAATGTAACCAAATTTGTTAACCACTGAACCCAAAGATCTATATACGCATGTAAATAATAGAAACATCATTGTGTATCCCTTATCATGTTAAAAAAATGCAAGCTTAATATTGTCAATACAAATTATCCATAGATAAACCTAAATCTTCTCGACCGTCTTTTCCATATCTCGGCACACCCAGCCGCGGTTGTGTACTTAGCGTTATAAGGATATCTTCCTTGATATATGATAACTATTATTTTAAATTATAACGACGCAACACGTTTCTCGTCGCATCTGCTCCTCCGCGATACGCTATGAATATTACAGGATGACGTATTATTATCATCCGTATAGGCGTAAACGCTTGTCTTGAGACCTCACAGATATTAATAGAGAAGTAACAGACGGGTCATATTATGCGAAGTGCGCAGTAGCCGCAGCCAATTACGTTGTGACGATTTCAGATAAGACTCGAAGCAGGAATTGAAGTGAATAAGCTTTTCTGTTCCTGTATTAATTGTATGATGACGATGTGAGGTGAATTAAATATAAATATGTTTTCCTGTTCATATGCCAATTGTATGATGATGATTTGAGATAAGGCTCGAAACAGGAACGGAATTAAATAAGCTCTTCTGTTTCTATATAAGTCGGTGGTGAAAAATCTAGATAACCTCGAAATTGGAAGTTATTAAACTTCTTCTGTTACTGTTAATGTGGAAAAGTCATCACTTTAGTCTCCGAAAGATGCAGTTTTTGTAGTTAATTATTTATGTTTTAACGGCACAAAGTGGCTCGACCATTGATTTGTCTTTTCCCCTGCAGAATACACCTGGATACGTTGATGTATCGTAGTATAATTCTAATTAAGATAGGATATTGGTTTGTAGCGACTCTTTAGAATTGAGATGGTACATTTTCAACTCAATCTGTTTACACCGTTTAGACAAGATTCCGTCATTCGGTGGTAATTCCATTAATTCCAACTAGCAGTGGTGCTTTTATTAATTGCAAGAGAAGTTTCAAGAGTTGTTATTAAATTTTGATAGGATTAAAGTGAAGGAGAAAGTAAACGGGTTCTGTTATCTTCTAACCGTGAGCCACTTTACGACGGTCGCCGCCATCATCGTTAACGCACAAATTGTACTGGAGCTGTGCCGTTGTTGGCGATACGATACGACTGCAATTTTTGAATCTCAGTTGCTTATGAATATTAACAAGTATTCGTTATTTCTTGCAAGCGGCTCGTTTTTCGCTTCGTTGTGCTTATTCAAGTATTATAATTGTTCTTATTGGTATGCCCGTTGATAAGCCAGAGAGGTTATGTTCTCTCAAATTGGCTGTTTATTTACCTGTGTATGTGTGTTTCTACCCTATCCATTGATAATAGTATTTAAAATGTTCTATGTCAGAGTATATGTTTCATTATTAATTTAGACAATATCACACCGAGTCAAATAGTGGCCCAAGGCAAATTTATAAAGATATGTACTTAATATATTCCTCAAGATAACAACTTCAATAACATTTAAATGTAAATATTTAATGAATCACGGTGAAATATCGACCACAGAACGACCACTAGTTAAATTTAAATCACGAGAATCTCATACAGCACTACAAACGATATTATACTGTAAACCGTTGGCTATTATCGCGGAATTCGCAGCATTGCTTTTTTAATGAAATTCTTAACTGGCGATAGTGGACGAGGCCGTCGTTGCGGTCGTAGTGCATTATAGCGCCTTTATTAAACACGTTTCGAGCGGCTACGCACGTGCATTGCAACTGATAGAAATATACGGGGCTTAAAAACGCCGGAACACAGTTTGAAGTGTCTGAAAACAGCGTGCATGTATGAGAGCGATGAATGTGGCAGAAGCACAGCTCTCTGCCTATTCCGTACAGAACCTGGCGTAATATAATAATAGCATAGTTATATAAAGGCCCCGAACATCCGTACATTGGCATTAGGGAAAGGTATTTATATGAACGAATATTACAGATGATTATCATTATAAAAAAAAATTGAACATAAACTTAGGAAACAAAAATCGCTATTTATAAATGTGATATTTTTATGCATACACACATAAGTGCAAAGAAAACGCGATACAAAATAATTGCAGATCGTATACATTTTGCTGCATTGTGTAATCATTTTAATATAAGGATTCAAGTCTTATAATGTTGGTGCTAAGAAGGCTTCTTGTGAAATAGATTAATTAGTTAAGAACTCGCTATCTCTGTTTTGCCATATAACACAATGTTAATGGCGTGATAATGGAATATCTACAACAAATTTAACAAGTATTTTGTATAGATATGTATGTATGTCACATAAAACTTGCTGTACGGCTGCTAGGCAGCACTGCTTGCATTTGCGTATTCAGCAATGTCTATAAGAGTTTCTGGAAATAGTGGTCGCTGAATAATCACTCATGCCTCTATCCATCAGCCTTTGGACGCCCACTGCTGGACATAGGCTTTCCTAATTGACGCCACTCCATCCGGCCCTGAGCCGTCCAGATTCAGTAGCATCCTGCAGTCAGTTCGTGAGATCACCTGGTAGAACGACCCACTATACTTTTACCGAGAAGTGGCCGCCTTTCGAAGACTTTTCTTCCCCATCGGTTGTCGGTCACTCGACTGATGAGAAATATAACCGTATATTTCGTTACAGAGGAATGATGTAAGAATTTAAGTTGTATGCGTTGAGCAAGTTAACTGCGTATTAGATGAAATATAAAAAATATAGAATGTTAATATGTATTATATGTTATACTGATTGTCTCATTGTTGTTCCTGTAAATGCTGGGCGAGAGGTCCTGGTTTCGATACCCGAGTCGGGCACTATTGGGTTTTTCTAAATTGAAAATTCTCAGTAGTATATCGGGTTCTAGATTTTATGCTCGGTCTATATCGGTCGAAAGTATAACATAGCCGATAAAAAGTAGGAATGTTACACTCCTTAGCCTACCCCCTAGGAGATACTCACAAGCGTGATGATTTATTTAATGTTATTTATAAAAACAATTTTCCTTGGGTTGTAAACGTAACTGGTGAAACGTGGGAGTGTTCTACATTTCTCTGCCCACTCCTGTGGGGATTTCAGGCGTGATGTTACGAGAATATACCTATTAGTAATATTAAATGCAGACCTAAATGAAGATTACTTTAATAAACGAATGATGATTGTTTAATTAGAAGCTTATTAATGTGTGATGGTAACATAGTTAACGAAATGTAAATTTCTTGTAACTAAGACGGTAACTGCCTAGTTAAGACGTTCTCGGATAACAGCGAGCAAGATTTATATCTATAGACTGAGAACGTGGAATGATAAATTTCCTTTTTGCTTTACAGGGTTGAATTATTACAGTAATTTTAATAAAAAGTTGCCTTAAATGAGATATATATCTATAAATTTTGTATAAAAATGGAACGAAATGTATATAAAAATGTATAAAAAATGGAGGACATGTACATACATAATTCTCCATTTTTGTTAAACTAAAATAGTCTTAGAACAAATTTCGTAACTAAGACTCAGTGGTACGCTGGGCCTTAATGATATTGTTCATATATACATATTTAGAAACATCGAACGTGTCCTTGAAGGATTCTCTTGTAGAGTACGTTTTAAAAGTCTTGTAGAATGTAAACGATGACATGATGAGGTGAGTAAACGATTACTCCCGACTTTTATGCTACATTCCAACATTCTTTAGACATTCCAGCTAGCTAAGTATCTCGATCTAATAAGCGTTATCTTGAGGTATAGACGAAAAACCTTCGCATAGAAATATAGCTGCACTGACGGTACGGTAAGACCTGTAATATTTAAAAAACATCAATACTAAGCCTGTAATCCCCGAAGGGATAGGCAAAGTATTTTAGCACACTCCCACGTTTCACCACTTACGTTTGTAACGTAGTTGGTGAGCCTATTGCCATACACCGGGCAAAGATCCAGACTTCGAGTCACTACTAGGAATTCTATATTAGAAAAATCCAATAGTACCCGACTCGGGATTTGAACCCAGGACCTCTGGAGTAATATTTTTAAATATGACTAATTTATGAAGGTTATCTTTTTTATGCAAATACGTTGGTTATATTGAATATAGAGTCTTAATTTTATGTATTTTCCTGGGATCGTTCGTAAAATGTAACATTTGTAGCAAGAGGATCGTAGGCGTGCTACGGCATAGAGCGATACGAGGATGTATGTAGCTTAAGCGCTACGTCGCGTCTTTGTCGTCAAGCTACGTTGTAACGTAATACCTTCTTTCATACTTTAGTAGTACTACCGCTTTAGGAGCAGTTCTTGTATTTCCTTTAGACTGGAAGTCACATTTGTTTTGTAAACACTTCACACTTTTGCATGCCTCAAAACGCGCGTCATTTGAGGCAGTTAAGTATTTATTAGTAGTGTTTTATTTTCAGCATGTCAAGGTCCACCAATTGTCTAATTGTAAAATAGTTCTATTAAAGTTATTATAATTTATATTAAGCCACGGAAAGTCAAAATGGAATGTACTTAGGTGTTGCTCAATACGTTCATTAGCAATTCAATGTATTCGGTTGTGCAGCAATGTAAAACTTGATTCTCAGATTGTATTATAAGAGTGTCTCCAAAAGGTATCGTAACATCTTAAAGCTTTGTAATGAAGGGAAAAAAATATTACAGGATTTGGATATCATTTAGTCATGTATAGTGATTTTAGCTATCATTGAGAAAAGATTTTCATTATATAATGGCAATCGCCCGCGGTTCAGAATGAGCCGATGATGGCAATGATGAGCTGATGGTAGCGGAATGTTGAGATGATGAATTAAAAACGTTTCTAATATAATTTTATTTATACATAAATATCAATTCAGAATAATTGTTATATTATATATTTTTCTACTCGTGGTACTGCCTGTATTCAAAATATTCAACTTATTATTTATGTACACACGTTTAATTACTTACAGAATATATAGCTTTATAATTCTTCACGCCAGGTGGACCTGCTATTTATGTCATATCATATTTTCATCTGTGGTCTAAGCTACATTAAAAATATTCGAGGTATTACCTACCTCAATAGGAAATAACAGCGTAATTCCCGATTCCGAGCTACTGGAAATTTTTACTAGGAATTTTAAGTTACAGAAATCTGATAGTACCCGACTCGGGGATCGAACCTAGAATTCTCGATCAGTAGTCGCGCATGCAACCACACGACCAGAAGCAGTAAACGTAAGTACATTTCAATGCTTATACACGTACAAACTATTCAAAACACTAACGGAGTACAGGGCAAGTCAAACAGTGCTCGTGACATAGGCTGCGTAGATCAAACTTACAGCGAATGTCGAATCGTTAGTCACTCGGCTCAGAGACTTGTAGCGGCCGATATTTGTTTAGCTAGAAACAGTTTGAAGACTGCTAGGGCAAATGTTTGCGTAACGGATAGATAGTTAAGCCTTGCTCTCGTATTGGGTGAACTTTAACTTAATTGGTTATTGTGTTTATTCTAACTGCTTGATTGGTCCATATTGGTTGTAAGTGCAACGGTTGATTAAGAGATCATAATACATCATAACATCACGATTATGTCCACTAGAAGGGGTAGGCAGAGGAGTGTAGGATACTACCACGTTTTACCAGACATTTTTCTTCGTTCTATGGAAAAGGGGATGATCGTTTTAACATTCAATAGGCACAAATACAGATTTCAAGCTAATACTGAGAATTTGAAGTTAGAAAAATCTGTTACTGGAAATTCCACGGTAAAGAAATTTCAATAATATACTCGATCCAGGAATCAAACCCAGAATTTCGTCCACAGCAGTCACGTTTGCAAACATTAGACTAAGCGGTAGAAAAAAATATAGTAAAATAGCCGCTTGGAATGACTGCATAAAGTTAAATATAACCATATACAGTGACATAAATATTATCTAAGTGTATAATGAGAATGAATAAAATCTACATAAACGTGCATGCATTATGGTGTACGTATTTAGCCTTATGGTCGTGCGGAACTGGGTAATGTACACTCATGTATGGAGGAATACCGTTTATCTGTGTCGACTTCAACGCTTATCTTGGAGCCGTAATAGAGGATATGTACATTTTGATCATTTCCTTTTCCTATCTGCGAAATGTGTGTGTGTATAATTAGGTAGTAGTAGGGAACTGTTCGTGCAAAGCATAACTTCGCATAAAATTGTTTTACGAATATGTGTACGTGTGTGCAATGTTTACAGAACTGTGTACTGTGCCACTGTTATGTTTGTGTGCTATATTTGCGAGCTGTGTACATGTGTGTGCTATAGTTTACGTACTGTTACATTTGTGTATTGTGCCACTGCCATATTTATACTGTACATTTACAGCACCGTGTACTACTGTCTTCGTACCTCTATTATACTTCTTGGTTATACATATGTATGTATGTGTTTACAGCGCGGCACACTACTGGTACATTTGTGTACTTTATTGTATACTGTACTATTGATGAATTTGTGTGCTATAACTATTTACAGTACTGTTATTATTATGTTTTTGGGGTCAATAGAGTATGTTTGCATCAATCAAATGCCTCTTTAATATTTTACGCTCTACGCTCCTTGCTTTTTTGAATGGCGACGCTTCCAAGATACTTTCTTTCATTCTTTATTTAACTTCTTTAGCGGTAGATCTAAAAAAATACTGGAGTAGCTTGCCCATTGGTTCACTGTGTATACAATTACAATAAAACCATGTTCAAAGTTTGTGACGCAATGCCTTCTCAGACAGGTGGAGGGAATTACTAGTATACTTATATGTTGACACAGATTTCGAATTAGTGTTTACGTTAATTAAAAGCAAGTACAATCGCGAAACCCTTTCCAGTATGAAGCATTTTAACCCTTCAAGTTATTGGAAAATCGGTGGAAATTACAAATAGAATTAAACAATATCGTCCTTTTGTTTTTGTTTTCGGTGCTGGAATCTGTAACAAATTGAATTTAATTCCCATCAAGTTCAATATGCTACTGAGATCCTCGCTAAACAAATAAAACGCCATCAAAGGGCGCTAAATGAAACGTCACAATTTAATTTGCATCAAAAGACGTCGGCCCATAATATTTATTATTGTGTAAAATAGAGTTACAAAAGTTCTCGAGAGCGCCGTCAAACGTTATTGTCTGATAAGCTGGCAGCTTACTCACTGTAACGTACGTTCTTCGTCCATAAAAGCCCGACAATATACGAGACTTTATAACGTATAGCTAAGCATCAATACCCATTACCGCTTGCATTACCTGCTGATGTAGGTAGCACAAACAAAATAAACAATGTAATACGAACATTATGAAACGTTGGTAACAAACGTTCGGTGGTAGGTTATACAGAATTTGGTAACTTGGTCACGCTTGAACACATTCGCACGGAACGAGCTAGTCATCGCGCGAATATCGCCTTTCCTTATTCAAAGGCCGCCCTCTTAAGGGCGTTTACACATCATCCTATAGAAAATACAATATACGACACCCGATAGCCTTCCATTTTTGCTAGGTCTCCGGCGTTTTGGTGTTGTTTTATTTCCGAATTTTTATATATGGACTTGGGGTTTAATAGAGGCGTTAGTATGTTAGAAGGGAGTCGAATCAATGGAGCGTGTCGTATGAGAATGTGTGTAGGCGCTCTAACAGTACGTCTCGTGATATTAGCAATACATACAAACGACTCTATTAAAGAGGCGCGCTCACGGTACGGTGTACGCGTGACACTACCGTTCGCTTGTAACGAGCTTAATATAATGTGCTTCTTATAAACGTAATGGTCGATGCAGGCCCGAATTACATTTTGAATACGCAAATTGATGTAACTAATTTTCCGTGTCTTTTCTGGTTAATTTTCCTGAACACGCGGCAGAGTACGGCGGGGTGAGTACTGATAATAGAAAGCTTCAGTACTGTTTCACAAAGAGTAGTGCTCTTGTATTTAGGCGGGACTGCTGCAGAATTAGCTGTCTCCACGGAAAAACACGCAGTTCAAAACTTCCCTTTGCGTGTTGTATCGAGTCTACTTGAGAAGTGCTACAAGAAACATTCAGACACGGTACGCATGTTATCCTCCCTCCACCGTACGCGAATATTCGCAGAGACCGTACGTTTATGGACCAATAGATTGTCCAACTACTTACGTCCTAACTTAATTTATTAAAAATCTGCAGACTACAATATTCTTATATACTGCACCCATATAGTTCTGTATACTGCGTATGTACCTACGCTTTACTCGTAACGGCTGAAAACACGTAAAGGTGTTAAAGATGCTAACAGCCTTTTGGCTTTTAACGTGAAGGTAAAGCATTTTGAGGCCCTGAAATTACAAAACACACACTCTGTATTTAGGTCACGAGCCGCGCATATAAATTTGTTCATAGTGATGAATAATTTGAATAATATTTGATGAAATTATCGGTACACGTGGATTTTGCTATAACAATGTAGCCGCACAAAGATAACAGTACAAAAGAAGCCCATACGTTCTAGCATAACAATAGTGTGCAATTATATTAGCAAAATATATACATATATATTTTTATAATAGGGTTCACAATTATACATATATTAAGTACTTAATGATTAACAAAAAGATTTAATGGAATGTCAAAATTGCAATGTCCATTGCATGTTAAATAGAATTAAATTAAACAGAGCCATGCGTAACCAGTGACAATTTCAAATATTAATAACTCTATAACTAAACATAGGCTGGAATATAGAATTAGTGTGTTCTGTCGTCATCTCCCAAACTCGTTTTAGATGGTTAACTTTAAAAAAAACGTTTCTAATATATTTTCAGATACATTTCGGTATGTACGGTCTCGAGCATAATTCGGTGTACACAAGTACTAAGGAATTCCACGGATATTTAAGCGACGCTGAATAAAACGTAGCTAAAAAAAACATTTCTCCATTTAAATGTTTATTAGTTACAAAATTGCCCGACGATATTTTTTTCCCTGTTTTCCTTTGAACAATTTCGTGAAAACGCAAGAGGTGTTTACACTGTGGATAAATTATGATAATCAAAAACCAAATAAGTATTTCCTTATTCTATCAGAGTCCGGGTAAACTGAAGTCTTGAAACGGTGAGGGAATATTTGTTCATGGAGGTAATTGGCATAGACCCGAGCACATTATATGTTCTGTGTATACACATATACACATTATTAAGCAAAATATTTGGACTTTGCTGTGTTAACGCAGAGGGTTCTCTTGGTATTTTACCTACCTTTTGAAGTGAAGAAATTATGCATAGAACTAGCGAGTACTTTACCTATGGTCTGTTTCGTACATCGTCGTTAGGTTTGTAAGTCTCAGGTTTCATCTCTTTACTATTATAGTGTTGAATAATACGATTGTGCATATAAATATTGAATAAAAAAGGTCATATAGTTTTACAATTTTTGGTTACTTTGGTTTAGAAAGGGAGGAATAAAGAAGGCATTATTCTAAATTCTTGTACGACATAGAAATTTTGACAAACACAGGATTTTAAAATAAAAGGTTAATATTAAACGAAGGTGCTATGATCACATATATATTTATGATGGAATATCATCCTTAGAAAGATCAAAACATTCCATGGGACCAAATTTCACATGAATACTGGAATGGATCGTGTTAACATTAAACTTTTTCGATGGTCATTCGTTGATTTTCGAATGTAAATTATAGGTACGGTAGTTAGTTTCTAGACACGTCAGTTTGCCTTACAGTGCCATAAATAATAGTATCTAATGATCAAATTAATGGAACGTAATTTTAAAATTACAACCCTTAAAAATGACAAAATCTCATTGATAGAAAATTACATTAAATTATCAAATGAATTCTATTGATTTCTTGGCAACTATATATATTTATTATGTACATGGGTTATTATAATAACATGAAAACACAACGTGAAGGTGGTTGATGATGTTATGTTGCCACTAATTCTACTTAGTTTTCGTTAATTGCTTCTCAACATTTTTTTTATGTAGAAATAGGCTCGCATTTGGCTGCAATCCCACCTGATGGAAAGCGAGATGCAGCCTATGTAGCACGCTCGTATAGATAGAATAAAATAACAATTACCAACCTTAAAAAATGCACCTTTATGAGTTTCACTTACAATTACACTTCAACCGTAGCTTTAAAAAATGGCCATCATTTTCCAACAAAAGGAAACAATATAATTTCATAGCAACCGGTTTCAACTTAAATGTCTCTTTAAACCTACTCCTAATACCCTGTCCATTTTATCACGAGCTCCGTCCTCCTTTTCCATTTTGTTTAAAAATATGACACCGGATTTTCTCTTGTATTTTCGAGGCTCTGCAGAAAGTGGTTAGGTCGTTTCGATATTACCGGAGTGGGACAAATAGACGGCTATATATGAAATGGTGATGAAATATGGTCGAGTCAGATTTTCTCTCAAAATAGGCTCATTGTTAGGTATCCTATATTTTTAGAAATTCTCGAAGTCCATATTGTGAGTTAGTTGACTTGTTTTATATTTTTTCCCTATTTTCATTTATAGGCTTTCGCTTTTTAAGGCCTTGGGCTGAGTGATATGGTTTTCATCCGATGTATGCGCAGTATGCCGATCTGTTAACTTTAGTAACGTTAACTCATCTTTTTGGACTTCTTATATTATTACCAGTAATTACATTGAAACGGCTTTTAAAGATTTTATTGTTGTGCACAAAAGTGTACCTTTTTTATCTTCAATAAATGTGAACCCACTTCGGGGCGAAATCCTTTCCTTCCAGCCGGGATAAGAAAAAACTTATCGCGCATAATTTAGGATAATTTATGCAACAAACCGTGCCCAGATCATTATTATTCCGGAGTTTATTCCACGTTGATTTGATAACTGCTGCCTTCGGGGATCTGCTGTAGAAGAAACTTTTATGGAAATTCAGATTTTTCTTACGTTATAAAGACGTTTGGTGGTATAAATGGGAGAATGGCTTATTTTTTTGTAAATTGTTTGTCTCATTTTTTTCCTCTGGGGTTTACACAATGAACATTTATTATGATTTTTTATTTTTGAATATTTGCGCATTTGTTTCCACCAAATTAAAAGTTCGTATTTGTAAGCTTGACAATGTTTGACCTGTCAGAAGTTTGTTACATTGTATACAAGTAACTAAGCTCTTTAAAATACACACTGGAAAACATACATCCAGGCACACACAAATAGTAATTGAATAAAATACTATACGGTTAATTTGAAAACCTTCAATCAAGCTCCGAGGCGACAAAATACATGCTGGATTTAGAAGATTTGCTCCAAATTGTATTACAGAGAGAAAAACAAACTGTAAGATATCATCAACTAAAGTTATCATGTCGCCACTAAACCGAAAACAAACACCGAATTCCAAATGTGAACATGCCACAAAACTAGAACTTCTTTCACGTAGAAAATAGCAAATAAAATACTCACGCACAAATACTCACACATTTATGCTATAAATATTGTACCCATGAAATAAGTACTGTCCAAAT
The DNA here is from genome assembly GCA_018244795.1 of Parelbella ahira ahira. NCBI lineage: Eukaryota > Metazoa > Arthropoda > Insecta > Lepidoptera > Hesperiidae > Parelbella > Parelbella ahira. Next base: position 20,066 of record DWME01001037.1, read on the forward strand.
GGTACTAAATGACGCCTTAGAATAATGATATCCCATTTGGCTGTTATAGAATCGATACAATATACGAACGTAAACAAATCTTGCCGGAATCTAAACTATATGAATTCCTGTGTACAAGCAAATGGAATATATTGCTGTGTTTTATTACCTAAATCTGTGTAAATGTTTTGAAAACATTGTAGATGACGAAACATCTACATACAAGAAATACTGCAAATAGTACCTACATTGTTAGATAGAACATAGATATAATTCTAATATTATTTTCATTAATAAATTTAAGGAAAGTCCGATTTATGTAACTATCCTGTTTAATATATGATCCGGGTTCGTCACGAATTTCCAACTAACAAGTTTATAACCAATTGGAAAAATTCTTCCAGTCAAGGAATTTCTTTTATCAATAACAATACGGATTTTGATCTCAGTCGAGTAATCTTCCAACAATATATGATATTATAAATAAATCAAAAACAAAATCTCCTTAAAAATTCATCTTACATATTTTATCGTTGTAAAAATAGTTTTTGATAGGATGAGAATCAAATTATATTACTATCTCATCTTAAAGTTACTAGTCAAACAATTTTTTTTAACATAAATAAATAATTTATATCAATACGAAATTCTCTCTCCTCTTGTGAATTCACCTCTCGTTACTTACGGTGTATTTCAAGGTTCAACTTTAGGGTCACTTTTGTTCCTCGTTAAGACTAATAATAAATGCTAAATTGGTCTCAAAAGTGATATTTATTTTAACGTGGACGAAGTAAGTTTCTTTTATGCCGGGCATTCAACTGAAGCTGCACCTCACGCGCAAATAATCTAAAAATGTTAAATCCCTCTAAACCGTTTAATTTATTAATTCAGTATCGGTCTAATCTACTTACTAAAAATGTAGTCTTAATTGAATGGTAATTCTAATGAGTAAAATAAAGTTCTTAAAACACAACTTGGGTTACTTGCTGATGAATCATTTTTATCGTAATAGGTACCTACTTACACTTTTAAGCTCCCGTGCGCTCGCTATAGTTAGCGTAAGAAAATACACGACGCCTCGGGTCTTCTCAAACTCCTTCAACTTAATCTTTGAAGGAAGCAACTGTTCTTGCGAACGTGTGCAGACTAAACAGTACCTGTTCTCTGTGAGGTTCTTGTCTTAGGACTGTACGTAGGAGATAGGAAAACATGATGTTCTCCAATTTAGTCTTCATGACCATTAACGTCTTTACTGTTTCTATAGTTGGATTTAGTTTTATTTGAGATTGACAGTTAATCTATCGCTGTGGCTTAATATCAAGGTGCTGGATATGACATGGATATTTCTGTAAACTATTTTCTCAGGCAACCGTTGATACTTTTAAAATTTAAACGAATTTAAATTAAATGGTCATACGTTTGCGACACATAGGGCACGTGTAAACATATGAGACACGTGTCGAACAAATTTACAAGTACGTGTGTATGTAAATTAGATGTTAATAACCTTAGCACGGAAGCGAACGTATCCAAACACAAGTCATCATGAAAATTTAAGCGCTAATGTCCAAAGTTTGTTTGAAATTTTAACCCTGAATCATTTGTAATTCAATGGATTTGACATGATTTATTAAATTTGGATGCATTGGAGATAGCGTCGCATATAACAAAAAAAAAATCGGTAAGTTCTAAGCAAAATGCTTATAATTTTGTTTAGATAAGAGCATAAGACAGAAAGGAAAATAAATGTTATAGTAACAGTTACTTTATATTAGAAACTTTAGTAATAGTTACATTATGTTTATTTAAGCAGGGAGCTCGGAGTAAAAAATACTTATATTTCTAACTCATTACTCTCTTCATATGTGACACCGGTTTCGAATTCTTTCGACACCCTCAGCGACCAGTATCAGACTTAGTTGGTCAGACAAGTGAGACATAGTGCCTCGACATCTACAACGATCGACTTTGTATTTGCTTTGTTTACTTATCTGTTTTGTCATTCTTTTGTATGGCATTCGTTATGAATGTGAATTTATTTTATCATAAGGTTTCAAGAGAACTGTATTACAGAAAATATAACAAGAACCTGGAAACGATTCCAATGTGAATAACGTTTTGAAAAATTTATTACTACAAGATATATGTATGTACTTTTAAATGTGGGTTGAACAACCTCATACAAAAAAGTCGTACCTCAAGCATGTACGGAACAATACGATTTTGGACGGTCATGCTAAAGTCAATCAAAATATTTATGAGCACCTTACCTTACCTTAGCTAATACAACTTTATATAGTTATATAACTTTATATAGTTATATAACTTTCAGGCAACCAAGTAGACTTTAACGAGTAAGTGCTAAGCACATTTTTAATATCGTCTCAGTTGCCACATCGTAATATTTTATGTTCGCCACACTATATCTTCGTATATATAAACGTATATTGGAGTTTAAGAGCAGTTTTAATGTGTATATAATTCTAATAGGTATAGTCAAACTACAGCCAAAATGTGAGGAGAATTACTTTAAAACTTATGAAAAGATAAATCACAAAAGTTTATCGCATATTGAAGAATATTTTTGGACATATTTTTTTATTCCTAATTGAGACGTTCCGACTCCCGCCGTGGAGTCGACCCAGAATTTGTTTGTTTATATAGCAATGAATTTCTTCTCTAAAAATACACAGTAATAGGTGTTTTAAGGTTTGTGATGTGGCTCTCAGTCGTAAATGGTATGTAACGTTACGCGACAGTTTTTAGACTTGCTTAAAAATCACCGAACGAAAATAGTTTGTTACCTTTTAATGAAAGATTACTCTCGCTTTTCTTTTGGAAATTAGCCGTAGAGTTTTCCGGACGCTGTAGAATGTGACCCGGACAAAGACGAATTTATTTAAATACAAATTAATTGTGCTGCATCATTAAGGTTACAAAAGGTAGATGTAACAGTACGTCGTGAGATTTATGTCGTATGTAAGCTATAGTTAATAATAATTACTTGTGACAACACATGGACAGGCAACTGATATGCAATTGGCACAGCTTCTAAGATAACCGGTTGATATATGTATATACACACCTACACGAATTTGGAAGTAAGTATATTTATATATGGATAATCTTGGACTTACACATAGAACGAAGACTCACGAGCGTACAAATATTTATTCGGAGCGAGAATCGAACCCTAACTTAATCAGCAACGCTCACCACTGGACTGACAGGGAGACGCCGTATATGTGGCTGGTATGACCTTCTATACAAATCGTACATGTAATACTTACCAGTAACGTAATAATACATTTCGTTTAAGTTTGATAAAGCTGGTAATTCTATTCAATTCCAAGTGAACTGGTACGGCTGTCAGTACCGCTGATGAGTTTCGATTGCTGTAAACTAGGGAGGGTGTTGCGACAAACGAATCATTGTGACAAAACAAGTACAAGGTCAACTAATTATTGTGACGAAACAAGGAGAGGTTTTAATTTTATCTGATTACTGCGATACAATTAATGTACTCGTACATTAGATTGTGTTAGACATTTGTGCATATCACTAGCTTACATTAGCTGAAATAAATAGTGTTGTACAATACTTTGTCTGCGTTTATGTTTAAAAACCTGAAATAGATCGAATAAAACACAATGCTTCGCAATAAATAAACTTCTAGAATGCCTTAAGACAATCTGACAAATTGTGATGAATTGCTCGTGCATAAACAACTTCCGCAAACTTGAGTGATTAGACTTACCTAAGCCTCTGCATTTAAAAAAATCGTACTACACGAATTTCAAAAAAGGAATTACATTTTACAAATACAAAAAAGTTGGACAGATAAGTTGTAAACTTATTAACCTAACTTAACCTCACATAACCTAACGTAACCTAAAGATAAATAGACGTGTATGAAAATTTTTAAATTATGTTTTTAATAGGAAAAGTTATTAAGCTTTGATTTAGTTAGTTAAGTTAGAAAGCTTTGATTTCAATCTCACCCGATGGTAAGTGTTTAGAAAGTGTTTTTACAATATATTTTGTAGAAATAAGATCATTAGCCTGTACATGGAGAGAACAATATGTTGCGAGACAACATCAGACAGACGACATGCGTTCTCAGTTCTGCTCCCACTCAGATACGGTTACATTACGGAATCGATCACTGGCTGTCAGATAACAATAAGATTGATGTGTACACGTGAAAAATCCATTCATTTCCGACCTCATGTCTTCTTGATTAAATAAACTCGTTTGTTATTTAACAAATGTACGGCAGAAATGCGAGATGTTTTAACAATGTTTTATTATTAATACATTGCGACGTCAGGCGCGTTACGACGTAAGCGGAGTACGGAGTGCCAAATATCTCAATTGTTCAAGACCTGAAGTGAAGTACAGGTTTCGGTGAATTCTGGTTACACATCAGTCAGTGTCTAGTTCATATATGTAGTTAAGAAATGCGAGTTTTAGTCTCTCTCAGCATCTGTATAGATAAGAATTTCCATAAATATTTTAACAAGGTGTGCTAATATAATGTGTGAAAATGTGGGTTGCGGACATAATAAAGAAATTGCGTAGCATAAGAAATATGTATGTATTATTATTTTTGATCTTGAACGTACTTCTTTCATCATTTTACTCCCTACAGAGTACGAAGACTAAATACATGAACTTCATTCCCCTTCCACATCATACCATTCATCCTTTATGCCAAATATATCCACTAATTAATTATTATTTTTCCTTTTCAGATACTTGGGTAATGACAAGATACAGTAATCTAGGATTCTATAAAACAATAGTAAGTAGACTTTTTCTAGGTATGCGTGGTCTATCTTAGGACTCAAGTTTACTTTCTATTAGGCGAGATCATGGCCAAACGCGAATAACTTAATTAAAAATAAATTACAGGCGTCGTTATTCGTGTTGGTTTTCATTTACTCTTTAGTTCACTCTACATGAATATGGTTTCTGCTTCGCCTAACAGTCTACTCTTTTTTCACTATTTGAAAATAAAGCTAAAATGCTCTCATAATATAGAACTGCAACAATTAACAATCGGCTTCTGGGTCGGCTTTGCCTTAGGGATGTCTTTAGCGAAAGTTCATGACAAATTATACTTTATAAACTAACTGGCAACATTCTGTAATCCTCGCAAATGAATCTTAGACCGGATTAACCTTACTGAATTAAATAGTAAGCGTTTAGTTTAGGGTAATATTAGAAATAATATTTCATTCTTCATTTGAACAGGGAGTATTGATTAAACATAATAGTTTCTGATCTGTATCAAATTACTTTTATTTTATTCGTATAAAATATACTTTTCTATGCTCATCATCACCATTATCAGCCTATTTCCATCCACTGCTGGACATAGGCTTCTCCAATGGCACGCCACTGAGCTCGATCGCATCCAACCACTGCCAGCCACTTTGCGTATATCGTCACTCCACTTAACTGGAGGGCGGCAAGTTTGTCAAGTCGCGGTCTCCACTCCAGAACACGTCTGTTTTTTATGCTCAATCATACGGAATTTTATCCGAAATAAACATTGGTATTATTAAAATACATTACAGCGGATTCTTTAAATTGTTTTAACAATGGTATCATAGTGATATATTATAACGACGTGGGCATAGACAGCAATATGAAATTTTTGAGCGAAATTAATGTTAACAGTTTAATTGTATGAAATTTATTTCTAAACTTCTTTTTGACCTGATTTCAGTTACCAATCCTTTTCATTGTTGAAAACGGGTCTCCTCTATCCACGAGAAAGATCAAGGTCATATTTTACTAAGTTGGCCATCTACAGGTCGATTGATTTCACACGCTTATAAGAACTCATAAGGTGTGGCGGTGTGCCGCGAGGTTTTCTCGTGATATATTATAAAAGTATTTTTGTATTGTATTGAGTAGAAGTGCGCCACAAGGTTTGACAGTAATAACCCCGGTGTATGACGCTAAATTCTGAACTACATTAATAAGACAAGTACATTAATAAGACTTATTTACTAATTGATATAAGACACGGTATAAATTTTCTTAAAGAAAAACCTGGGAAGGGTGAATCGGAATGACTTATTTAATTTGCCGTAAAACTTTTTCGTCACCCCTTAATAACGTAAATTGAAGATTGGAACACTCTTTCGCAAATTGGTACTTTTGGAGTTCCGTTCATTTACAATAAAACAAATTATAGAAATATAAATAGAAAAATCCTTATTGCCTTAAATTCTCAACAACAAGCTGATACTTTGTTTATTTTTCCCTGTTTATTTAAAATTAATTGTTGAAAAATTATTACAGAACACTTATTGTTTTTAAAAATCTTTTATTGTTTCATTGTAGCAAACGGGTCATTTCTCAAAATGAAAATGGTAAGGCCATTGTCTGCCACGCTGACTGTGTGGGTGTGCAGACTTTACACGTTGAAGGGAACATTATAGCAAGCTCTAGCCGGTGTATGTAGATTTTGTTTGCATGTTTTGGATCAAAAAACCTGTGTACGGAGTAGGGCGAACTCCAGACGAAATAGTTCAATTTCAAAAAACTTGTAATTGTCTGTTGTTGTAAAAATATATTTTTACGAAATTTTTAAATGATCTGAAAGGTGTTGAATTCATTCAATAAAAATATTCTTTGGAATCATTCCTGAAGGTATATTGACCATTAAAAATTTGATATATGAAAGTTTAGAAATATTTCGGTTGACATGCATTGTTTTTCTAATAAATTTATATACAGAAGGTTTTCTATATTGGTTCATAAATATTTACTATTTTATTACTTCATACATATGTATTAGGTAATAATAGCTACGGAACCTTTTCTACAATATACTCATTAAGTAAAATTCCTAAGTGCCTACCTTAAGAGAAACTCACCTAAGTGGAGGGCAGGGGGGGTGGGAGGCGAAGAAATAAACAATACGGCGTCACAGCTACATAAATTGCTCTTTTTGACGCCTCAGAGTCTCGTTAGTTTGATTGTCGCTTTGTGCCACCGAATTAATTATTCATTTGCCAATTAAAATCTCCATTATTACTGCTAATAACAGGTAGGTATGTACGTGTTAGATGAATTGTTCACAATTAAATTAATAATAATCGACTTCGGTCGAATCGAGTTGGTGATTGAAAGCGATTATTCATCGATGTCGTCTACACAGCTCCAGCGTTAGTGTGCATTGACCATGTACATCTCCTTGCGTAAGATCAGCCGGATACTGGTGGCCATGATTATTATATGTATGTTAGAGCGAGTAGATAATTAATTTTCTTTACCTGTTATATGTAGGTAAATAATAATAATAATAATCGACCCATTTGTCATTCCACTGTTGGAATATGGGTCTTCTCTCATATTGAGAGGATTAAGGCCATAGTCTGCCACGCTGGCCAAGTGCGGGTTGGCAGACTTCACACACCTCAGA
>DWME01001038.1:0-27470 GCA_018244795.1 Parelbella ahira ahira
CTATACCCGACCGCCGCTAGACATAGGCCTCTCCAATGGCACAATACAATGATTTGTACACGTTCATACGTTACAGGCATTAATTACCATATTGTTGATTTTAGCATGCTGTTGCTTTAGCAGGCTATATTTATTACTGCGATATTTTATTTAAAACTACACCTTGAAAAATACTGGACTTTTAATAAACATTATTTATAGTACCTACTTACTGTAAAATAAATTTAATATGTTTTTTTAAAGTTGGAAAAACTGAACTACGAACGTGGCCTTAGGGGGTGTATTGTTCCCATAATTGTAATAAATTATGATCATATCTTTCAGAGTACGCGAGCGGGAGCTATAAAATGAAGGAATGGCAGGTTTGGTGAAAGGACTTAATGTTAAGGTGTGTTTTATATACTATATATAACTATTTTACTAACGTGTGAGTCACTGCCATTACGCATATGTGTAGGTATAGGTATTAAAACATACCTTCACGTATACGAAGAAATGCGTTAATTGTATAAACGGTTTTTAGTACCAAACACTCTTGCATACTACACTACTCTCGTTGTTAAACGCAATGTTAAACGTAATGCGCTTAAGTTTCACATATATATTTATTTGTTGTTGTTTTTATGGCAAAAAGCTCACCACTTATTCCATGGGACTTAAAGTTACTGTTGAAACGTGGGGGTGTACTACACCCCTCAGCCTACCCCTTCGGGGATTACAGGCATGATGTTACGTTTTTTATTGTTAGTTTCCCGATGTGGCAATGCAAAATAAGGCAATGATAAATCATAGATTGGTTAAAACATTTAAATGAAAAGATATACGTAACTAGGGTTCCCACCTTTTTTTGCAATTGAAGTATATTGATTAATTTATTAAAAGTAAGAAAAAAGTCCATAGTATCAAAATAAAATACATTTTTTTTTCATTTTCTTCCGATACTTAAGAATATGTTTATTATTGCTTTTTGCAATTTGTTGTAAATTATGATCTCTATTAAAAATGTACAACGTCTTTACACTCCAAATTAAACTAAAATAATAAGTAGTTCATATTTTAACAAATTCATCACAAAAAAAATTCTTTCTGTGAATGCTTACGTGGCGGGAATAGACAATAAAAATGATATTACTCTATACAAGATTGAAAAATTATCATCTGTCTTATTAATACTCGCCGCCATTTTTATATAGTTGATAGTTCTACAAAACCTTTAGAAGTATATATCTGATTGTAAAGTTTATTTAACAAAGCAATTACTCCATAAAGATCATCCTTATCTACATTAAGTTGTTCATCATTATCATCATCATCAGCCTACTTCCGTCCACCGGTAGACAAAGGCCTCTCCAATGGCACGCCACTGATCTCGATCGTCAAATCTTCGCATCCAAATTGTTGTTGGATTTAAACTGCATTAAGTTGTTGCAAATTTAAATTTTCGATTACTTTAACAGTATTATCAAATTCAACTTTGCTCTTTAAAATTATATTACCAAATATAAATAAATAGTTTGTACTATCAAATCAATACATTTAGTCGAAATAACGTACGATACTTTATTATAAAGTAAGGGTGGCAACCCTATACATAACTGACAGGAAATTAAAGACACGGAAGATTGTAATCACAACTCACATCGCAAGTTTGCCAATTTTGCTGCACAGTTGAATAAACCAAACAGGAATTTGAATATATTATGGATTTCAAAATTCTAGACAAAATAATTAGTTTTATGGTGTTTCGTTCTTTCAGGAAGGTCTTGATACTCACCGAGTGTCTACTAAAATAGGTCAATTAGCTAATGCTGTATCTGTTGGGTTCGTGAACGAAATTGTTAAGCTGAAAAGTACTTTGGAAGGGAACTGCATTCAAATGTACAGATTTTTTAAAACTGATGCGTTAAGAAAAGTAGCTTTATATTTCTCAGTTTTTTTGGACCGGACGTACCTATGTGATTCAAAGATTTTCTTTGAATGTGATAAAACAAAACCTTTGATATTTCTTTCAGTTCACAGGCTTACATTTGTTTTTTGTTTGTGCATTGCAGTTAGGGCTTACATTATAAGCTTTTATGAATATAAACAATCTTAATTCCATAATTATATGTATATGTACATATGTTCTGTCTTAAGTGACTCTTATCTTACGTCACTTAAGCTTTTAACTTAACTCACTTAAACTTTGTCGGGGTAACCCGACTAGTTTTAGACGAGATTCTCCTTCATGAGCTACCACCGGGTGTAGCGAAGTCACGACGGAGAAATGAATTTCGCTGGTATATAGATATATAACTATATATAGTGGCATAACTGACCGTTAAGGTGTAAAGCCTTAGGCACAATAGTAGTAATACGAGGAAAAACGACGTCAATTTATAATTCTAGAGCAAATTTGAATTTACGCCAATGGTTGTAGCTAAAACGTTAATTATTTTGAAGGAGGGAATTTTGAGTTTTTCCGTATCATTAGGAGACTGCACGCTTTAAGCACTCATTATGTCCGAGACCGGTGTACAATTACTATTTTAATGAGTACAGAAAATTTTTGGCTCTCACCAGGGTCCGCTGCGCGTGTATTATCCATGTAAATACGTTTCTCTAGTTACTTCATTAAACTTTCCACAGACATTCCATGTTATTTTGTAGTTATGGCTAGTATTATTTTAGTTGTGAACTTTCAACTTTAAATATAGGGGTTAATTTAACAGTACAGGATGATAAATCGGAAAACAACATCCATTTCCTCTTTACTATGCTTGGGGTGTTTTAAGCTTTAAGTTATTTTTTTTATAATGCTCTATGGCATCATTTTAAATTTTATTCGATAATTCAAGGACCAATATATCGTGACGACGAACATCTCGTTCTTGTCATTTCATTTGCTACTCTTCATACAAGCAATGAACTAAAAATCGTTTATGAGTGAGTGTCTTTACGTCTATCCATACAATTTTCCACATTCTTTACGTTAGCTATTCTAATCATATTATGAGGCTGTGGCACATGTAAAGTACAGATAATTTATGATATTTTTAGTCGCATCAAAGACACCTATTAGATGGAAATAGCAGAGCTCCTTTTTTATTATGAATTGAATATTTTTTTTTTAAATGTATAAATTTAAGTGTAGCAAATCAGACAGGGAGACCACAACACTTACGAGTTAACTATTAAGGGCATAATTAAAAATGCATAGGTATAATGAAAAATAAAACCTATATGACATAATTCATTTAATTAAATATGAAAGGACCAGAAATTACTTAATATTTAAATAATTACAGACTTTATAAAGTAACATCATTTTTATAAGAATAGCTGTTACAGACTAAAATTATAAATACAATTTTTTTATTTCAATTCATTTACCATATACATTTATTTATACATATATAAGCAACATTAATAGAAATTTAATTTTTCTGAGCAAATTTCCTTAAGATTATATAATTCTTAATTTAATTTAATTGTAATCGTTCAAAAATTAGTACGATTTGTTTAAAATTTCTCAATTTTAAGCTAATATGCAGTAATTTAGATTTTAAAATAAGATATAATATTATAAAGAATAAAAAAATTAAATAGTAGTATTTATTAATTGATCTAAAAATTACAATAACATATAGAGATTAAGAATAATTAATTGTTAGTTCCATCTATCCACAACAAAGTGGAATACACGTCCCCAAAAATTATGCTATATTTTTTAATATTAAAATATGCAAATTATTTACTAAAATACAAAATACATTAGGAGATAATAATTTCACTATCAGAAAAATTTGATTAATTAATACAGAACAATTCTTAACACCTTTCTTTGATTGATTTAAAATCTTACATAAAAATTATCGAGAAATTTTAAGTCTAATTTATCATTATTCTTACAAATAAAGTTATTGTACCTTAGTACTAATACATTTAAGTCGTAATTAACATACAAATAGCGATGAATGATTAAACAACAACGAATATGTAAAACCATGAATATAACGTGTATTATTCGTTTTAGATTTGATAGCACAATTATAGTATTTATGGTTCAAAAAACAAACCCGTCAACACATACGTATGCACTTACTAAAAAATATATATCTACTAAAGCGAAACACGTACAGTAACCCTCGAAAGTTTTGCAACCTAATGCAAAACAATATACCTACCTACTTATATTAGGTCGCACTCTGACATGTTCGTTCAATCATATATTTGTAACATCTTTCCATTTCTCGTTACAAAAGCGCCTCACGCAATTTGCTAATAGATAAAAAGCTCATTCCATTGCTAATTAGCATAGATGAAGAACTATGAGTTTGACTTATCAGCTATGCTTATAACGATAAGCTTTGACTTATGACCTATACATGACAATATTAAAAGTATAATTACACTCTTGCAATCATTTATTAACATTACTATATCATGAGTTTAACAATAAATATACATACATAAATGTAGAATATATATGTACACTTCCAAGATATAAAATGTAATTGACATTGTAATAAATATTATGAAAGTCGAAGCAAGGAAATGGGAAGAATAATATACCTAATCAAACTTACGTTTGTCTGTTTGTACTAGACTAACTGAATCGTCTTTTAATGGGATCACACTAGTGCTAATATTGTTTATGAGGTGGTAAAAACGAAAAGGGGGTTCAGTTTAAGTAAGCACCGTAGGGCGTGGTCGGCAGCTGATTCAAAATTTGGTCCCGTATGTTAGTAGTCAGAATTTCAAGAGTAATTGAGAGCAGGTAAAATTTGACTAAAGATCTGACCATTAACTTGTGTTAGAACAGCATAATGGATACTCATTAAAAGGCCTTCTTTAGAAAGGCACGGAACCTGTTTGCGCTGAGTTACTAAGTTGCCATCAATGCATTTAAATAAAGTAACATTTATGTTTAGCAATTATAATTCTTTGAAAGTTTCAAAAAGAGACTTTTTTATATAATTACACCATAAAAAACAATTATTTATTATAAAACGTCATAACACGCCTGTAATACCCAAAGGGGTAGGCAGCGGAGTGTAATACACTTTCACGTTTCACCAGTTAGGTTTACGTTCCACAATGGAATATATGGTTAGACTATTGCGATATACCGGGTGTAGATGTTTTAGTTATTTATTATCAATGTTAAAAAAAGCAACACGTCATATTAAAACTTATCTCTGACTTGAATTGTTTTATCTATCATTCTTGTTATTTATTGTCAAGATATTTAATATCACTAATAAATTTATTTTATTTAAAAATACTGCTATTATTCTTTTGTTCCTTTAAAGTGTATTTTATTTACAAACGAAAAAAATAACTAAATAGTTAACTAATCCTTAAGACGCTTAAGAATCAAGTTACTAGTCGCGAATAATATCAAACAGATATTTGAAATGATATGTAATTGACCAAAGATTTAAAGTGATGCGAACAGTGTTTTAAGACAGACATTCTTGTATAACTGAGATGAGATATTAAGGCTTCCTACCTACTACAGTCGTAACAATTGATTTCTTTTAATAGGCAGATTATATTGTTTTGAGTTTTTATGGTGCATAAGGTAGATATACCTCAGCGTCTCAATGGACGCCAAGTGTCTTGTGATTAATCAATTGATGTGATAGCGCGTCAAAAAGCATATATGTAAGTATGTGTGAGTTCTACCAAGTGTGTCTAAATTGTATTATAGTCTAATAGTTTAATACGTTGTAGGCTACGCGTTGATTATGCGAGTGCGCATGCACGAGTACACTATCAGTGCCAATCAATGCACGCTCAACACTTCTCGAAAGTGTCGCCGCTCTGAATGTTTCATTACACAAATTGGCCGTATTTTAGGTTCCCTAATTTATTTATTACTTATTTAGAGGGCCGAAGTAATTTAATTGAATTGGTATTTTCTCGCTCCTACACTTAGAACAGTCTAGAATTTGTGCGTTTTATGGGCGAGCCTCGCCCTATTTTGGTTGGTTTTTTATAGAAACTTGATAAATAAGCAGGTTGTACACTCTAGTGAAAAAATTGAGTCATAATAACCTGTCATTTGAAAACTGTTTAGAATGTTCTAGAAATGAAAATCTGTTGACAGATCGTTTAAACTTAAAAATTAACATAACAGTAACGTCTAAATAAATAAAAAAAAAAAAATTGGAACGTCCGTTTGTTTCTTTGTTTGGTTTGCCCTTTACGTCATGTAAGCGAATTGTTCCCCTTGATCAAAGTCAATATCAATCAACTTTAGCGTAAATTAAATGATTGTACCTTGGGCCAAATAAAGGATTCCTATCTTGATGTCGAGGTATAAAAAGTCCCAATTATTCTCATTAATGGCAATGAAAGATAATTGGGTTTAACATCAATATCTTCTCCCTGTTTTCCTAAATCAAAATGTAATTATAGCAGTAGGTATACAAAATCAGGGGCGAAATGTACCTTCTCTGTAATAATTGTATGTGAAATAAATCCATTAACGGAATATCTGACGTACATCGTAGTTGATTGATTTTCTTTAATTAAACTGCTCTTCATTTTAAATTTTATTATTGTTCATCTAGCTAGACTAATATCTCAAATATTAATTTAATGTCGTCAGTCCTTTCAGTTAACCTTTTCGTAGTTTTATACTTTAACAGATTTTACAGGGTTTAAAGAACTCCAAAGCCTACAAATTTCCTCAGTTTATTTGTCATCATAACTATAACTTGCGATATTCATTTATTTGTTAAGGATAACAAAACATTCATCTGAATTTTACAAATATAAAATTCTGAATCTGAATATTACAAATGTTTATGGCTTAAAACTAAATGTTTAGTTCCATTCCACCACGGCATGCATTAGTTATTCTTAAGACTTTGGGGTTTGGAAAAGTCGTAGTTTTATTTTTTTTCTAACTTCTGGAGTTAGACTCACGATGCGAATTTGATCTTCAGACCTCCGTAGCAGGTAATTTAATTTATTGTGTCTAATATTTATACATGTCGTCTCATGTTCTTAACCGTACACTGCAGTAGAAGAGGACATAAAACTTTCAAGCAAAAATTGTTTTTATTTTCTCGCGTACTTTTATTATCACATAAATAATATGATTATTACTATTGGAAACTTCGATTTAATTAATTTGTGCTCTGTTCTGTATGTCACGACGATTAAAAACAGAAAAGTTGTGAACGGGAAGTTCTTTTTTGACTTCTTTGAGTCCATTTTATTGTCTCGGAACATTTTTTGGACAGCTGAAATATGATAAGAGAAGTTTTCGAAATGAAGCTGTAAAAAGTTTTGACTAACAATATGATTTTTTTATAACAAAAGAAACCAGTCAAAATTCTCTAAAATCCGTCCATTAATAGTAGTATTCTCAACTATAAAAGTATATTACTTAAGTAGGTACTAGTAGTTTCCTAGGAGAGCAATTATTCACTATGAAGATCGTAGTGAAGGTGAGATTTAAACTTTATGTAACATAAAATACGCTATTTTATGTTGTACAATGAATATAATACAGTTCACAGTTTTTAATATACGTTTAAGAAATATAAAATATGGATAGTAAAACTAAATACGTAGAAAATTGCACTAAAAAAATTTAGTGACATATGTATATCACATTAAGGAAAAAAAGAATATTTTATAAACGACGCCTCGCATTAAATTTTCGTTTTCGTATAAATACACAAGAAAAGTATTTTGAGCATTAATTACGGAAACAAATTAAGCCATTTTGAATTATCATCGTTGAATATACATAGATGTAAAATAATTTTATCATTATGCTTGAGGCTTGAGCTATTAGAAAGGAGTGACCAGTGAAGAATATCAATAGAAATTAAGATCGCCTATTGTTTAAATACTCTATGAAATAAATATCTCATCGAACACAATATTTAAAAGTAGATAAAATGCCTCCTTCACGCAAAAACTTTATGCATCATGTGCCATTTTTAAATACTTTACTAGAAAATTGATGGGATTAGACTAATTTAAAATTCATCCTATTCTAATAATTCGTCTTCAACAATTCAAAAAATTAATTTTTGTATGTTGGCACACTACTATTTATCACAGATCCTTGACGATGTCTCTTCTTCTATGTCATATCCTACGCCTCTCACAGCGGAGACAGCACCGCACTACCCTTACGAATCATTGGACAGAATCATAGCACTTCAATATCCGACCAAAGAGACAGTCTATCTCGCATATATTACTTTATCATCTAACCTATCTATCTATTTATTATGTAAACAGTGGTGGCATAAAAAGGAAGTCGCATTTAATAAAACTACACATTTTCCTCCGGAACATCTCTCGGTTCCGTTTCACATAGGTAACTCTTTACACTATCCCGCCTTTTCTTGGAGTCCGGATCAAAAAGCTTACCTAACACGGAGTCTTTAAAGAAACTTTTCGGTGGAATGAAATTTTCTAGTTTCGTCTCAATTGAGAACTTCCTTATTTTATTTTCTTGGATTACACTTGCCAAGTCTAACGAGTAGCTGTGCTTAATTGTCTTTGGTCTTTTAAGACTATGAAGCTCTTTATAAACGATATCTGGCTTTGAGTTTTCGGATTCGTTCTGTTCAGCTTCGTATGTTTGGTTTCCATATACATTGATTAGTATATCTTTAGCCGCTGCGCTATTTCTCTTTTGGGAATGCTTGCTAAATAGAAGTCTTTCAGAATCAATCATTGTAAGCACGGGGGAGTTTTCCCGAAATTTATTACAGGAATCGCCAAACACTTCTAATTTTTTGTCACTAGAGCTGTCTTCGTCATAAACAGTTTCGCCGGATCTTTCGGCATCCGATACCGTTTTGTTTTCTTGAATCGTGCCTAATTCAAAAACCTTTTGTGTTTTATTCATGTCAATATTGGTAACATCTGATTGTTCTTCAACGCTGTTTCCATTTTTTTGTCTTCTAGGAGTGCCAGAGACGTAAGTTTCAGAGGAATTGCAACGGGTGGTTATTTCGTTGGCAGTGGAAAATTTGTGCGCAGAAAGTATTACGGTATTTTGGAAGCCTCTTTCAGTTCGCGAGTTTCTTCCCTTGGTGTGTATCCCGAAAATTCGTTTAATCGATTGTCGGAACTGAAACAAAGGTTAGTTATTGATACAATTGTTCTAAAGTCAAATAATTGGTAGTTTTTAAAGTAAAAAAAATTATAAAAATGGTAAACTTACTTGTGTGTTCATTCCCACGTAAATCAATGGATCGTAACAAATAGAACTTTTAGCGACCAGAGCAGGGATCACGCCAGCTCCCGGAGAAACCTTAAATACAGAATACTTTTTATAGTACATGCAAGTTGTGATTTCGGAAACTAAAATATAGCGTACAATTTTATTTACATTGTATTAGATATATAGCTTCATATGTCACAAAATTGGTGGAATGACTATATACGCAAAGCATACGCAGTGGCTTGCAGTGGTTGGATGCGAAGAGTTGAAGATCGAGCTCAGTGGTGTGCCATTATGTTGGAGAGACCTATGTTTATGGACGATGACGACTGATGATAAAGTTACAAGATTTCATTTGTACAATACATACTTGTTGATAAAAGTTTCGATCAAAATATGGTCGAATGGTCAGTTCAGTTCAGTTCATGAGTAAGGCCATAGCACATAGTCGACAGTAATTTAGACACTGATGGATACGTTCGAAACTCATGCGCGAAAGCGTTGGGAAAATCTTAAGTATTCTGTTTTTATAAGTCATTAATTATTATGGCATAACCTAAAAATATCTGTTATATCACCTTTTTTGACTTTTGTGTTAAAATATTTATGTATGTATTAAATACCAAAATATAAACATAAAATAATAAATAAATAAACGCATATTTAAAAATTAAAATGTTTTAAAAACAAAAACCAACTCACAATGCCCTCTGTAGCGAACTGCTCCATTAACGCAAAAATAGAGTATGGCGTCCAGGCCACGGTGAATGAGATGATCATGATGAACACCATTGTAGTAGCCCTTGTTTCAGCCCGACTTACGCGGCCAAGTCTTTGGGAATTCTGCAACAAATAATCTTTGTAATAATAGTCTATGTATTAAAAAATAATTCTCTCATTTCTCTTTGGGATATATTTGAGAAACACACTAAGACAAGTATGTGTGCATGGTCCATTGCTTCCAATTGCTTGGTCGGTATTTGAACTTAACAACCTTCTTAGTAGTGCCTAATATAGTATTCGTTGTATTATCAATACCATTCTTTGGTCGTAATGATTAAAGAATTCTCCAAAGAAATAATATAACTTAAAAATTTTTAGATCTTGACAACAGAAATTGAATCTTTTATTGATGTACCGCTGTAACGATCTAATAATGTAAATATAAAGTGGATCTGATCTGAAGAACAACATGTAAAGTAATGCCACGCAACTACTAACACGTTCCATCAGATAATGTTTGCAAAATCCTAAATTCTACTGCTTGTATCAGTGTTCAATAAAAAATACACACTCAAAATCGATTTGAACATATAAATGCTTTAAACTTATAAAAGTGTTTGAAGTTATAGTTACCCTCTTCATTGTCCTGATGATGTTGACGTAGCTGAAAGTGATGACGGCAAGCGGTACTATCTGACCCATCGCGAATAGAAACAGGATGTAGGTGAGGGTATTCATGGACTGCTCGTGCCAATTTACGGAACAGCTGCGGAGAAAGAAGTAATGTTAGTGTAATTAAATTTACTTACGCTATATGCAATTGATGGTACAACTCAATTAAACTACATCAGTCAATTTTAACAACAAAGCTTACGTTTGTTTCAATGATATCAACAGACATTATAACATAAGAAGCGTTCCGATTTACATATTCTATGTTTGCTTGTTGTATTTAGAAAAATGTGGATAAACTATTCCAAGTACTCGTAATTCTCAGCATTAGACAAACGATGACTCGAAGGTACAAGAGTATCTACAATTTATTTCATTGTACATGTTATTCTTAAAGCCTGGAGCATCGCGAGTTTAAGCTTCAAAAGAAACACCTAGTAATAATGAAAAACATGCAATGCAATTTTTTATTCCTACTTGCTTTGTTATAAGATTCTTAATGCATAATTTAAGTAGTTAAAAATAAATAGCTTTTTTTATTAACGGAGGTAACTTTTGAAAAGAGAGTCTGGTCATCTATTTCATTATTATAGGGGGTTCCAGAATGATAATTGGAACAAACTGTCACAACAAATCCTATAAGGCCTTTGGCAAAGAGTTAATTAGTTTATTAATTAGCCCCTAGTTAGTTTATTAATTAGCCCCTAGACAGTTTATTAATTAGCCCCTAGTCAGTTTGTTTATTAATTAGCCCCTAGTTATTTAGTTTATTAATTAGTCTATTTCTTTTAATATCTTATACTTATCAATATTTTACTAATTATGCAATTATAAGAGAGATTATTATAACAAATTTTCTATCATTCTTGGCGACAATGAAACATGACTTTGTTTCATTTGTGCTATGTCATGAGTTCATTGTTTTTAAATTAAGGGCAAAAGAGCAAGTACCAGTTACAAGTATTCTTTAGGGTGCATGGAAATGTACAAGCGATCTCGAATAGGACCATAGGAAGAGTACTCATAGTGTTACTACATTTTCAACCGTCTACATCTATAGACATGACATTTATAATGACAACTGTAGAGCAGAAGAGAGAAAAATAAATTAATTGTGACATAGATTTTATTCAACAATGTCAAAAAAATTCGAAATATAATTCCATTTGCTCTTTAAACTCGTATTCGCAAATTATTACCGAAAATGTAAACACTTTCTTGTAGTAACAAATGTTTTTTGTTTCGTTTCTAAAAAAAAGGTTTAATTTGTGTTATAAGTTTTGTCTCTGACAATACACAAATGGTAGTTACACGTGTCACTAGTACTTGCCAACTCGAGTTAATGTCGTGTCTGTGGTAAGAAAAGTCAAATAAAATTTCAAAATTGCACAGCTGCGAGCTGTTTGCGCGTTTGAAAGGATTGTCTTGCTTATACATAATTTCCCGTTTAAACTTGCAATGTTTAAGTTTTGAGTTCCAAACTTGCATTGTAAACGAAACGGTTGTTATCCATCCTTTTTATTTTTATTCAAACAAGGGATAAAGATACTTTCTTTTTTTTAATTTATTGTCGAAAATTCTGAACTGTTCACGTGTTTGCACCCAATGACCACCAAAATGGGTTTTAATCGACACTGAGAAATACTGCATCTATGATTTGCACCCAGTAGACTACAAGTAACTATAGATGACGACAAGTGACTACAGTACTATAAGTAATAGGAACATGGAGACAAAAAAGAAGATACCTAATATTAATGTTCTATTCTACTCATTAATCATTTTCAGCATATATTCGCCATTATTCGGCATACATATTTGGCAACCCATTTCCGGTTTCGATAAGAACCGCAATGAAAACGCGTTAAAGTTTTGTGTCACATATTTACGTATATATCTAATGTGTAGGAATCCTTCCCCTAATTTTATCCTGCAAAAGTTCCAATCATTGACAAGCGTTGCTTGGCAGACAGACAGAAGTCGCATGTTGTGATACGGTATAATAAAGGCAAATGAAGAAAGAAGTTGGTTAAGCTCGATAAGTTGGAAAAACGGCGAAATCTTCCAGAAAACGTTCCGTACATCTTTGCATAATCTTTATTCAAGGAATTTCCATATATACAGAAGCGTGATTCAGTCCACACGCAACACCGTCCCTAACGACGTAAAAGATTTTGTTAGCCGCATTTTGAACGACTTTATCTTGTACAATTATGTAGGTACTGTAACATCATTACAATATTTTGCAACTATTTTTCGTACGGCTCTTTGATCCTGTACTAGAAATCCTGTGCTGGAATAACCAAAAATAACCAAACAGCTTATAAATTGTACGTGTAAGCCAGTCTCTAAACTTATTTAATCAAAAATGGCGCAGTAATATGGCTATGAAAGCGTAACAGAGAGACAAACAATATTATAAATACGAAAGTATTATATTAATATTATAAATACGAAGGCATTATAATACCTTCGTATTTATAATATAGGTATTTTACATTAAATTTAAATTTTGCATTTGCATGAGTGTTTCGGTCGGTGTTACGACAGGTAAAAATATATAATTCATTTGTCTGGGCGTCTTCTCATTAACATAAGCTGCCCAAAAACAAAAGAATCCACAACATTTTCAAAAACTTATTCATAACATTAGGATTCCGAAATAACATTAAGATTCCGGAAATACGCCAACATTCTTCATTGCAGACGCTATTTGCTTTGACTTCATACTGAACATTCTGGATAAAGTTCTAGATAGTTAAGACGCAACTATTCTCTGCAAATGTAGTACCATAATATAGTCGAACTATGAGATAAAGGTGAAGATAGAGATAGTAAGAGACAGGTAAAATAAAATCCCTTTGTAAGTTTTATCAGTTTTTGAAGTTTGGTTATTACACGCTAACTCTTAACGATGTATTACATTGATTTTAAGTTTTATTTTTCTATCACTCTAATTTGTCGAGTCACAATCGTGTCGTATATATATTGATATATTTTTTTTTATAACATTTTCATAATGATGTTTTATAAAATAATCTAAACCAATTACTAATTATACTCATAAATTTGTAGAAAAGCTAGCCATTTAATTTTAAAGAGCCTTTAAGAGATTGAAAATTTTTTGTCATTTTGAAAACGATTTTCGATTGCTAGATTATATTTAGGTATGTATTTGTTATTACATATCAGGCTTGGAAGTAATCAAGGAAACATTTACCAATGGAACAATGAAGTTACTATTATTATGTGAAGATTAAAGAACCAATATCACTCTCCAAGTTTATCTATTTCTACTGTACCGGAGAAAGAACGCTACAGCGCAGATTGTATTCTTAAAGCGTAGCTTATGCATGCGTACCTTCATTAAATGAAGAGCAAACGAGCAAATGTATCAAACGAGTCGAACGAACGAAACGAGCCAATGTACCAAATCTTGTAAAATATTTGTGTATCTTTATATTTTATTTGGTTTTTCACTCAAACAAATATTTTTCTAGTTAGTTTGTATCTGACTGTCCTATATGACTTCGACCATACTTTTTATATGAAGAATATAGGAACGAGCGCCCAGGTAGACGTGATTGCTGATACCCATGGACGCATTCATATACAGCAAATTTAATATAATCCGTGATCAGTTCTGATCACTGTATACCACAGAAACCTTATAAAATTATCAAGCCAGTGAAAATAGTTATCGAAAAATTGTGCAATGTTATTTCTGTGTTAAACTTTTCAGGGCTCGGCTGCGAATAGGCCAATTTGATGGAGAGGTTTGTGTCAATTGACCTTTCAATTAGTTTCGATTCGAACATTCGCTGGATTTGAAAGCGAATGCTAATAGAAAAGAGGAAAAACAACCTACGAATATCGATTGAAATGATACTGGGTATGATATTTGTAAGCGTTTTCATATACTACTAGGGATCACATAGGTTTTCCGCAACTGCCTGGTGGCGTACTCCACCAGGCTGTTCCAGTGCAGGTCGCTCTAGATTTTGGTCGATCGTGGTTCGATCCGTGTACTTAATATTTATAAACTTCTTTTCAAATAATGAATATTTACAAAACTCCCAGTACCTATCTGTTACTTCATTTTATGAAGAAGGTAAGGTTTTAAAATATCGATCTTTTATCTGTATAGTTTTCTTTGCGTATTAACTCAGGTTCAACAAATACATTAATATGTTTCTTAGAATAATTATTATAAATATTCAATATCCAAGCAATGAGTTATTGGTTACGTTTTCGACTGTAAATCGGGTTTCACTTGAATACTACTTTAAACTGTTAGCTATATATATACTCGTACTAAATTTTGTGTACGTCCAGATTGCTTTTGATCTCTTAAAATGGAAATGCTGTAGTTACATGTTTGAAAGACAAATCTAGGCCAGCTTCTCTCTTTACATATTACAATTTGCAACGTGAATTTACTTTTAAAAGTGGCGCTGCAACTGTTAGATAAGACAAATAGTAACTTTAAAACCATTTTGAGTTTATTTTGAATTAACTGAATACTGTATTTCGCAAAAATTACAGAACAATTTTATATGGATATATTGTTTAATTAAGTTCTGTATTTGTAATTGTTTTATATATAGAGAAGAGGCAGTCACTAGTCGCCATTATCGTCCATTGGCACAAAATGAAGGTAGTTTATTAAATACCTTATGTTAGCAGCCTCATTGACGTAGTTGCCCCATCCCATAAGCGGCGGCGTGGTGAGAGCCAGAGAGTAAGTCCAAATGAACACGATGGAGGCGGCGGCACTCTTGGAGCTGAGATGGCGAGACCTCAGCGGCCTGGTCACCATCATGTACCGTTCGAACGAGATCACTGTTAAGGTGGTTATTGAGGTTATACCTGCAACAAATATAACTTGATTGGAATGGCGGTTTCTTGATAAATTATATATATTTAAGGTGTAATATTTGCCCTAGAGATATGGGCTACGATGTGTCAAGGAATTGATAATTACGAAGATTATTTTAAAGATGGCTTCTTGAGCATATGACCACTAAATCTAATTGACATGTTTAAACCCGAAGAAGAGATATTAATAAGAAATATGAATAAGTATAAAGCGATAAAAAAATATAGCTTCGGTACATTTAAACGGACTAATTCAAGAATAATTATTTTTTGAGTCATAAAAGTAAATGTACAGTGTTTTGAGTGACGACAGTAAATTTAAATAGCTAATAATCTGCAATGTCTATAAACGAGAACTAAAATTGCCCTTAAGAATGCGAAGAGAAATATGAAGAGGCGACATTATTATCGCGGGAGGCGTAAAAGGCAAAATGTTAAATTGAGCATGTCGTTATGGACGGGTATGTTTTTCTGAATTATTTGGGAAAATAAAATAATTCTTTTATATCATTGCGACTCCTTTGTATAACTTTTAATTCCTTAGGGTTTCGGGTAACTGGCACGAAGAACCAGGTCTTGATCGTATTTGAAACGGAACTTTAGCTGATTCTAATTAAATCTATTTTTACCTTCCTATTGCTTTGTGATGGCGCTCGAGCATCCTCTTACAAGAAATAATCGTTAGTAGGACTTGATAATAGCTTAGTAAATTATTTCTATGCTTCCAATACTCTTTGTTTTGAAGTAAAGATTGCTACCGACTTTATAATATAAAGTTACAGATTTAACAATATTACGAGACTAATTAAAAATTAAAAGCCCACGTTGGGTAACCCACGTAGAATAATTAGGCAACCTAATAATTTTTGGTACTTATTAAATATTCACGTCTTTAAAGGACGATAGAGCTAACAACTCATATCGTTATATAAATTGACTTGAAATTCGCAATTTGCAATCGTATTCAAAGTTGGTTTATTTAAATTGTTTAAATATTTTAAATTATTTACATTTATAACATTTTTATTTAAAAATTAGATTAAATGAATGTAAGATATACGTAGTTTAAAAAAATACTATTCAAGAGTGAAAGCGGTGCACTTATGTATAAAGTTAAAGAATTCGAAGAAATAGAATAAAAGAATCAAAAAACACGAACGAAAGAAACAAGTATTTAGTTGATCAAGGTAATTTTGAAGCTAGTAATTTAGTTCTTACATTGTCCCCTCAGTTCTGAAAAAGATTCAGTAGCGCTAAGGCAATATTTTACTCGGTAACAGCTATTAAAGATACCTTAAAAAAAGATAAATCACTTTAATGGACCATTTTCATCTTACTAGTAAGTTTTAGTTAGGTGAGGTCATCAGAAATTAACGAATTGGAGCCTTTTGCAGGCCTACGTCATCTTTTATAGCCTATGTAATATTTTGTAAGTACCTTTCGTATAATATTTGTGAGACGAAATAATTTTCCATTGAAATATTGTAGTAATCTTCTTAGTCGTGTAGATTTTAGTCTTCCATTAAGGAGGGCTGAGATCCAAATGGCACGCAACTTTGATTCTAGGAAGTTTTGTAAGTAAAGAAACACATCGCATGAAACGGATGATTTCGGAGTTATCCGTTTTATGCGGTTTCGAGAGTTCTTCGTAATATTCTTCATAATAAACGAAGAATCAACGCATACGTAACCAATGTGCAAGGTGACGTTGATGATAAGTAATGTAGTATAAGAAAATTTGTTTTATCTACCGATGGGCCTACAGACGAGTTAAAAATAGTACCTAAAAGAGAAAACAGCTTTAATATTTATATTTTGATGACAACGATGAATACTGTGTATTGCCATACACCGAGCACGATTTCAGACTCCGAGTCACTACTAGAAATTCTAAATTAGAATAATACAATTGCACCCGATCCGGGATTTGAACCTAGGACCTCCTCGATCGGCAATTGCGGTTGCAACCACTCGACCAACGAGACAGTCAATTCATTAATTCATTCATTTCTTTCATGAGCACATAATCGGTTATTATGTTGCGTATAGAATTTGCGCTAACCTTCAAATGTCATTGACATTTCGCCGGCTAAAAAAATCGTCGTTAACATGTTATAAACGAAGCAACGTCATTGTTATCAGTCTGTATGACACTATTGATGGACAAAGAACTCGTTTATTCACCGGCTTATATATTCAAAGCCTGACTAAGTACTAATTTCTACAACCTCCCGCCGGATTCACGATATATGCTTTCATCTACACTTCAAATGCAAATATGTCGTAATTTCTGACATAGCAATATACTTGTGCTCGAGTCAGTCTAATTGATTCAACTCAGACCTTACGAATAATCAAATTTGCTGCTGTCTTAAAAATATGAACTATCAGCACGTTAACTATAGAAGATGACAGGCGTAGAATTATTATAAAGTTAAATTTCACAGAGAATGAAACAAGCAAAGAATAACATGAGAGTTACTAGAATTTTTAAACATTTTATAAATCGTTTAAAATGCTAAAATATTCAGACGTTATACGATGCACTGCATAAAACCGCATTAGCATAGTCTGTTTAAGCAATGGTAGACTGCATTATCTAGTGTACATTTATTTTGTATCTATTTTAAAATACGACACTGTATCTATACAAATTAATTTGCAACTTTCTTTTTTTATTATAATAAATTTAAATTAATTGGAAGGTAGAACCATATAAATGGTTACATAGTGGTGGCGCCACTGCTGCCATTATTACGTAACACATTTTCCGAACTTCCGGTTGAATAACTTAACTTGCTTGTTGTTAGGTAGAGTTTCAGTTCTGTTTCATATTAAATTTATATACATAAATACCTATGTGTTTGACCAGCGAATAGTACATATTTATTTATTGCGAACTATTATCTACAAATTCACCTTAACTGCGTTGAGAAAGTGGTCACGGGCACGCTTTTTAAAGGATCGCAAATCAGATGCTCGTTTGACATCCTGAGTCAGGGAGTTCCAAAGTAGTGTAACCTGAATAGTGAAGGAGGAATGGAAAAAAAATGTGTTATGCTACAGAATTTCACCTTGAGATTTTTGGATGAGCGCAGTACTTTGTCATGCGTTTCGCAGACGTACTGGAAGGTATTGTTAAGATAAGAACGAGATGACGAGAGAATTCTGGAATTACGCCTTTCTCGAATAGGGAGTCATTTTAGTTGGCGACGATATTGTAAGACATGGTCGAATTTCCGTAAGCCAAAGATGTAGGTACCTGATGCAATTCTTAACGAGGCGCTCCAGTTTATTGAGAAGTTCTTCTGACAGATCTGGGTAGCACGCATCACTATAATCAATAATGGGGAGAACAAGTGATTGGACGAGCATGAGTTTGGTCTTGAATGGGAGAAATTTTTTCAATCTGTACAGTGGGTGCAAGGTAGCGTAAACTTTGCGACTGATCTCACTAATCTGAGTTCGCCAACTTAGCGTACTATCTATGTGTACGCCTAAATTCTTCACGGATGAGGATAGTGGCATTAACGTACAAGAGATAGAGCCAGCATACGTTTTAAAATTCTGTATTATATTATTTAAATAAATACAACTAAATAAATTACCCTATCTAATAACCATATTACTTTGTCTATCATTATCTTATAACATAATAATGTAGGTACGCTTGTATTATTTTATTGTTCAAAGGATTTATTTGTGGTTAAATGCAGAAGTTTTGCTGACGGTCTAAGTTGCAAAGATACAGAAGTCTCTCAACCGGGTAATGTTTCCAGGACTTATGGGTCGTCTAACTAGTTTACATCCGTTAGCTTCAGGCCATCCGCTATTTCCAATGTAAGGAAAAGTATATACATCTATTCTAAGCGTGTACATATAATTAGAAGAATTACTGGGTAGGGACTGACAGACAAACGGCTATATCATCATTATTAAAGATTTAAGATTAAAGATTTTATCGTTTCATTGATGGACACGGATCTCGATACTAAGATATATTTAAAACGCGTATGTTTTGTAAAGACGTGCATGACACGATTTGAATCCTGGACCGTTGGGATTAAATTCTAAACCACTAGCCTATCACTGTTTGTTCAATACCAATACAATATGTATATTTAAATTATGCTTAATCTGTACTGAACTCGCAATTTCCCTGTTGAGTTATATCAAGGTTTATTTCTATGTATATTTCTCAAGATCTTTTGAATTCTGATAAAGTCTAGTAGAGTTATTGATGGAAGGCTTACAAGAGATTGCTCTTATAAAAATAATTCCGCGGAATATCGTTTCAATATAAATAAGAAACCGCGTCTTAAACGTATTTCAAAATTAACATTTCAGTGCCGCTAAGGGATTGCCCTCAATAAATATATTTCCAGGCGAGCAACCACTGATATTCTAAATTCATGTCTTATAGTGATTTCCTAAAGGTATTATTTTCTTATGAATCTAGTTACTGTTGTTCAATACGGCGTATAATTAGCTAATATCGGGTTTTATATATGTAAATTGAGACAAGCTTTTGTCTTGAGTTTTTCCACCAAAACTTGAGTTTGCAACCACTCCACCAACGAGGCAGTCAACGTATTTACAACCCCGTCAAGGATTACAGGCTTGATGTTACGGAGTGGAAGATTGAATTCTAAGCCACTAAGCTATCTCAGCAACTACTCGTTCAATTACATTCGGTCATTATATTCTTTGCCTCGTTACTTTGATAAAAATGCTCTCCAATTTGGGTCGTGTCATATCGGGTCACGTTACTCAGACATCTCAAACTTCAATTTGAACGCGACGAGGGGTAATATGACCTGTTCTATCAGACTGCTAGTAGATACAAAATTACGATAGCTACTGATTTTTTACTTTTACGATATCTGATTTTGTTAATTTGGGAAAAATGATAACCAGAAACATTTACATTGTATTTGGATACTTTTTGGCGTGTTGATGTTGCCATTATTGTGAAACAACTAGCCAATCAGCGTTAATGATTTATTGTTTAGTGTGCGCTTTTGGGGCATATAGCTACATAGTATAAGAAGTAGTATATACAATATATACGAAGCGTGCTAATTTAGCTCTCGAGGGAATCGATTCGGGTGCAACATAGATTGGTCCTGGATGAAACTTTCGATTTTGAAATTACCGTTCTCGTATAAATTTGTGCTGAAATCTGTTATTATATTATATATCTATATATATATATATATCTGTTATTTATATTTATCTGAAATATGTTATTGATTAATTATACAGTTTTTTTATTATCCCCGATTGCCATCTTCAACCCGCATGCCCAGCGTGGGGATTATGGGCACAAATGGGGCCAGCTATTGATAATACGTTACTAATGTTATGTTGCTGATTTTCAACCTTACTAATATTATACATAAATGCGAAAACGATTATTTCCTGTCTAGCAGTAGACATCATCACCACCATCATCATTCTCATCATCATCAACAACGACCCTATTATCGTTCCACTACATCCCCTCAGAATAAGAAGGATAAAGCCATAGGTCTGCAAAGCTGGGGAACTGCAGATTGGCAGACTTCATATATCTCAAAGAACGATAAGTAAAATTCAAGAAAAACACAGTGAGAAATCCTATTCTAACTACGTTTTCCCTAAAAGATACAGCAATAATATTTAATCTCAATAGAGAAGTGAATATGTAGACCGTTTCAATAACAAAGTTTCCATAAAAGTTATGTTGATATATGGTGTGGAAATAGCTTAAAGCCCTAAGTAACGATCCAAGACCATTTTGCATGAACTTTCAGTTGCCCTCTAAAACTTAATTAGCGACGAAAGTTGGCACGAAAATTTGAGAAGTATTTAGGTTTAGGAGCGAATACTTTGCAGATTAAGGTTAATTTTATATAAGAATATGAGCTAATAGGACTGAAATCCTATCTTATTATATCAAGATTACCTAATAGTTTGAAGGATTTGTCTGTACATTTTCATAAGTGCTCCAGTTCAAATATGTCTTTGAATAATATAATTAGTAATAGACAGAATCGATCCCGATTAAATAAACAAGTTAACTACTATTCTTATTTTAATTTGATTTCTTTGACTTTTGCAAATTATTGTAAATTGAACGCAGTTCCCTTAGTCACAAGAACTCTTTTTCTTTGTAAAGGTCTTTAGATTTCTGTGTAAATTGCTTAAGAATTATTCTTAAATATATATTAAATTGTTTATCCAATAAATTTGGAAACTGTTCACGTGGCGAGTTAGATTACGTTTATCCATTATCATGTGAATACATTTGTATGTTTTGTAATGAATATAAAATGATATCATTAGCAAAGATATCGTCATATATCTGTTTTTGTTTATTTATGTAGAATAGACGTTGTAAGCATTGGAATTGAATCTGTTTGTCTTTTTTGAAAATGTCGGACTAATTTTGTATCATTATTAGAATAATGTTATAAATTGATATCATTTCTTCTGGGGCTGAGCCCCGGGTTGAGTACTATTGGCTTGTTCTAACGTTAAATTTGTACTACCTGGATTTGTACCCAAGTGTGGCATAGGCTCACTCTCTTTTCCATGGTGGGACGTAAGCGTGACTGGTGAAACATGGGAGTGTATTACACTCCTCTGCCTATCTATTCGAGGTTTACAGGTTTATGTTAGGTTAAGACATGAGAAATAATAAAATATAAATTGATTGATCGTTCTACTTTATTTTACGCATCCTTAATTACATATTTTACACGTATTACCTACCTATTTCATTAAAAAACATATTTATGCTTAGGTATACTCCCTGTTCTATCTACGGATACAATTAAACCCTAATATTGATTTTCCACCTATCCACCACCCTGTAGATGTCCACTGTTGGACATGGGTTCCTTATTCGGTGCTAATCCGATAATCTGAATCTTAAAAGCTAATCTTCTAAATCTTGATACCATTTTAACTGATGTTATATTTAACGTACCTATATTGTTAAAACGTGTTAACACTATCATCCTATGATGTACCTACGTGATCTGTATTGAAACGATACATGGGCCGAAAATTAATAAATCCGTTAGGCAGGCCTGTATCTAGCTGGACGGATAAGTGCTCAACCGGCCCAATTAAGTATTTTCCGATCGATCTAATCAAGAGCGGTCGCTTGATGGCTAACTCGCTGTACAAGCCGATAATATACTTGTATATAGAGATGTTTTTGTTCGGTACCAATATAAAAATGTTATATGGTACATTTAAATTATATGAATGACAAGAAATGTACAATGCAAACGTTGACGCAGGTGCCGAGTAAGACCAAGAGTTAGATGTATCACAAATTACTTTAAAATTTGGTGAAACTTGGAAGAGTACTATACGCCTTGCTTACCTCTTCGGGGATTACAGGCGTGATGTCACGTATTATGTACCTACCTATTATGCGAACCAAGCTAATAATGACGTATATTTTTATACTGCCAATAAATAACTACGCGGATATATTACTAAATAAAATTATTAATAATTAAAAATGCCATTAAAATACCAGATCAGTTATAGTATCAATTTAGGTAACGTTGACTATGTTTCTCGACCCGAGCATAAGGTTAATTGGCTATCAATTCGACAAAGGCCTAATTCTAAAATTGTACTACATATGTATAGGTATAGGTATATTAATACCCTGTCCCAAATAATCCACTAGGTTTCAGGGTCCGAACGATGTTCATTATCGTTATCATAATCATTACCTACAATTATACATGTATAATAATTAATTATTACGTATAATAGAAACCTTCGTACTTTTGTGTACGTTCATTTGTACAATGTCATTACACATTAACTACACGCTTTGTCGTCTAGCTTTAAATTAAGTATGACATATAAATAAACTCATTTCTGTAAACACAATGACGTGACGGTAATGCCAGTAATTATATTATTACCGATTTTTTTATCTCCTCAACGGTTTTCTTTTCTGTACTTATCGACAAGTCCAAGCGTAGTTAAGTTTTGAATGATGTTTTTTAATTAATATTTAAATTTATTATAACACCATATCACAACTAAGTTTGATGGAAACGAACTAGTGACACTATAAACTGTTAGAACGGGTTACGCAGCAGACTTTTTTCCAGCATCACACTTTCATTCTACCCTTTCGATGTCGGTAGCTTGTAAGATTCTCAACCCTACTACGTAAAGTTTTAAAATCGCTTAATCTAGCGATTATTATAGAAATATCAATAGAGGAGTGGTAACTTACCGAGCAAAGCCATGAAGAATCCATACAACACGCACATAGTATGCCCGAAGATCCAGCGGTGGAACAGCGCGGAGATGAGCGTGAACGGATTGCCCAAGACTGAGACGGAGAAGTCCGAGCACACGAGATTGAAGAGGATGATATTCAAGGGCGTCCACAGCTGGAATAGAGAACGATCGTTATTTAACAGAAAATATAACGAATATTAATCTAACTTAATAACAATTCATGTTATCGGCGTTTGAAGAAACGTCTTCAGACGTCTGATAATTAACCTTGAACGCGTTTTCTATTAATATACATAAATGGTCGTTATTAGTAAATGTACTTGAGGGTATGATAACACAACAAGATATATTTCCTCTGAAAATATGTTTGCAATTAATTTACTTTTATCTGGAGAAAGCGTAAGTGACATTCGAATAAAATGTGGAATAATGTTAAATATAGACGCGGCGATCGCTTTACGTGAACCATACTTTAATTTTGAAGTTTTTTGTTAAGGAATTTCGTGTACGGTTTCTCGTAGCACTCGTATGTTTGGTTGGATGAAATGAGCGGGAAAATTTTACCGAACATTTCCCTGATATGAAAGTATGTCACATAATTTTTCATGTGATATTATTGGTTAATATTGAATAACTATGAAACCCCAATTATTAGCAACTAGTGAGTTCACAAAGTCAAAAAGAAAGCAGAGTTTCATATGTCGATTTTAAATATAACTTACTTGTGTTGCGACAATATGACACCTTCAGTAAGATTCTCTGTTTTATCAATAAGCTCATACATTATTGAAAAACTCCCATTCTTGTATATTGAACACATGCCGGCCAACAATTTTTGGACTAGAAATACGAAAATTACTTTGTGTTTACTCAAACTTCTTCACAACTTTGGAAATGGCATTAATGTTATTGACTGATTAAGTGACTGAATGTCCGAATATTTAAATACATTATCATTGCTATTATTAAAATATTAAAATTATTAAAATAGTTAAAGTGTTATTGTAATAGTCACATAGTCCATTATTATAATCACATAGATAAAGTGACTTCCCGTTAAGAAGAACCAAATCTGTGCCTGTGGACATTCTTTTGGAAATTATTGTATAAGAAGTAAAGGCTAAAATAAAATTACTTATTTGTATTTTTTAGGCTACATCGTAATAATACTCAGGCATTTATATAATAGGGACCTTATAGAAAAAAATATATCGCTTGTATACGAAAACTCAACAAACTTATTTAGAACTTTCCAAGGCTTCTACGTAACATGTTAGCTAAAGTAAAATACTGGACATCACTTCAAAGATTCACGTAGCAATAAAAACTCCAATTTTCCACATGTCTTCACATACAAGGACAAAGATGGAGTATATTTGCCGCTCGTGGGGTGGATCAAGATCATTTTGTCCGTATACACTTTTAGTAGGACAAGTGCTAATGTCTTTTTTATCTTACTGAAATAGAAAAAATGAGTCAAGCATTCATCGGTGCAAATAATATTTCAACAATATTGTAATGTGGTGTATGCTAATGGACACACACGTAATTGATAAACGAATGTACCTACAATATATCTTGATCTACCTCTTCGGGGATTGCAGACGTGATGTTAAATTGTTTTTTGTACTTTTTGATTATTTCATTAAATAGGTATTTTCCTTACTATATAAAACAAGTCATAAAAACGAGATAAAAATGTGCATATTCTGATTTTTTAATATTCGTACATCATAATAACTTCCCGTAAGGCGGGATCGGGTTTAAACATTCGCCTGCCTTACAATAAAAAAGACTGGTGCAATTTAAAATACTTATACTAAAGTTTTTGATATAAGTACTTTATTTTACCTAAAATAATTAAAGCTTAAAGTTTGACGTAAACTGTCATTTTAGTGAGATTTATATTCTAGGTATTTTTTTATTCGATTTTTAATATCATTTATAAAATCTCCAAAATGAATTGCCCGTAAACCGTAATTGATTGATTTGCACAACAGTCTCCCTGGTTTTATTGTAAGTGTAGTGGAAGACAGATAATATTTTATTGTGACTGTACTGCTTACGCTTCGCTGACGTTAGCGGTTTCTCGGTAGACAATAGCTAATAGGCGGTCTGGTCTGTGAACGTCTTGGGGAATTATGGCTTCCGTTCTGCTCATAGCCGAGTTTATGAATTACTACAATAATTCTCCGGCTCTCAGTCAGGTGTCAGTACTCCGAATAAGTATATAACGCTATATTATACTTTATAGTATATATGTACATATTATAACGAAAGGTACTCGTATCTGATGTTTTACGTCATATGACTAGGCTGTATGGCAAAAATGGACCAGGCAAATGGTAAAGCGATTGGAGAGCAGGTGGCTCAAATCACAAATGTCAAATTTGGTCCTGTTTTCACTTTCGCCGTGCGAGTAGCGGTTACATACAACGGGGAAGCAAAATCAAAGAAAACGAAATAAAGGTAAAACCTTATATAAAAAAGGTAATATTAATTCATTGATTATTACGCCACCAGGTCGTAAAACTGCTGGTAAATTCTGCTCAATTATTATTGAACTGAGCGACCCAGGCGATAGCGATTTTAGTAAACTGTGTAAATAAACATTTTAATTTAAAATCCACTCCTGGTAATTGACAATAAGTTTAAGTAAATAAAGTGATGTTCTAAATTGTTTTTTCAGAAAAAATTTTTTTGATGTCTTATATCACTTTTTTCAACCATCTCCATACATAGTTACATTTCGCTATCGCTGCACTCTGCCTACTTCACAAGAGACTTCACGTGATGTTAAGTATGTAACATTCTGCCATTGTAATTTCCATTCATAGGATAGTTGACCCACAAACCCCCCTTTCCTAGCTTAAAACACGTGCCTACCCGCAGTTGTACACAAAGGGTGGTACAGAAAGTATTGTTCCAGGAGCACGAGGCATAAAAATGGCACGAACGTTTCCACGAGCTACGCATATTGCAGCAGCCGTTGAGGAAAGTACTGGGTCACGTGCTCTTGAAGTTGTAGATCTTTGTGTATTAGATCTGTAGGAACTTAGCCGTGTAGTAATTTTAAGACTTCCTAGTCTTACTTTAAAACATGTTATTTTAAGATTTCATTTGATATTTGGTCGTAACTAGTGCAGTGGTAGTGCTGCACACCTCTGCTTACCTCATCGGGGAAATACAGGCGTGAGGTTTATGTCTTCAATCATTTTTCAGCTCGGTTTTGTACAGAAATAGGAACCGGGCAGTTAGTAAGACATTCGTAGTATAATTCGTAGTATCTTGAGAAAATTCGTAAATCGATATGTTGTCATAAACCAAGCAGAATGCTACGAAAATCGTGCAGCTGATGAACTATTTATATATGTTACTAGATCCGTAATTATATAATACATACTATCACATAAATATTAGTCCTGGGTAGCAATAGAACTCATAACTCTCACGTCAGTAGTCAGAATCATCAATCACTGAAGCAGGAGGCCGGTCGTTAAGTTTAAGCGTGCTCCCAGCATGGGCCCTTTGTATTTAATAATTTCGACACCAGCTGACACATTAAAAAGTACAATGATACTATTTTTCTTCAGGTTTTATGTTTGCATAAGTCGATTAAGCTGTACTTTGGGTCTTTACGATTTAAGTCTTCATTTACTCTTGTTTATCTAATACATTTGATAAATTAAAAGAACATATTTGAACAGACTGCCTCGTTGGTCGAGCGGTGGCAAGCGCGACTGTC
>DWME01001039.1:0-27464 GCA_018244795.1 Parelbella ahira ahira
AGATGTCTCCAGTTCTATTATTTTTCACTTTTTTTTTGAGTTTCTGCTTTTGTGAGAAAAACTATTATTGGGAACCCTTTATCGATGCATCTAATTTGTGTTTTTAAAAAAATCAAAAAAATACCGAGCTAAGCTCTGTCATCCCAGGTACTGTATATTAATGTGATAACGTAAGGAAAGGTCAATTAATAATAGTCTTTTATTAATTATAAAATATATTTCATTCTTAGTTCCAGTTCTTGAATATGTGCATTAGAATAGTTAGTTGAATTAATACCGCTAGCGCTGTGAGTATGAGTAAGAGAGGAGGAGCTTGTCTGCCGCTGCCGTATGCGTGAGAGAAAGGGAAACCAGACAGCCTGTCGCCATGACGCGTTACGATATGAAGCGCTTTACCCTCCCTTATGAAGTTATCACTTCAAAAATGTTTGTCGTCCGATATTTAAAGAACAAATCAAGCGATAGAAACTCGCAACACGGCAGTTGCTAGGGTTCATCTGGACTTAAACCTGGTTGCATTTGAAAGTTAATCGATCAAACCATTCTGCAGATTCAAAAAATACAAAAAAAAAAGGTTTTTTTTCGTAATAACTTTTCAACATTCCAATCTTTCATTCCATTCCAATCAAACAACTTTCCAATCTTTATACATCAAATATACATTCACTAACAATTTTCATAAGTTTAATTGAATGTAAAGACGTGGTATAAAACGCTGTCCGACTAATTGTATGTGGACTAACGTTTCGCAGAAGGCTGCACGCAGAAACTGAATTCGGCCAGCCGAGAATATGGGAGTGATGGGGCTCATTAGGCGGGACCTATTTGTTAGTTTCTTTCCTATGGTGTTAATGCCCTAGATCGAGATGGAGGGTGCTATGATGACTTGTATCTAACACAAGAACAGTAAGGACAAGTTCTTTGCTTTGATTACATTTAAGTTTTAATAGTCTGTTTGAACTTCCACCATCCACCCCTTGGCTTCGGATGCAGTTATGAGTGATGCAGCATTTAGATTTGTATTATAGTGTGCAGTATTCTTCTAGTCACGCCCTTTCCATTAATCCATATTGAGAGGGTTATATAAAAATATGTAATCCACCCTGTTGAAGACAGCCACTTGGATTTTAAATTTTGCCATAGTGCATACTCCAACTTTTCACTAGTTGCATTAATATAATCTATTGACATATACCGTCTAACACATTAATACGTTCTTAGGGTTGATAATGAAACTTCTTA
The DNA here is from genome assembly GCA_018244795.1 of Parelbella ahira ahira. NCBI lineage: Eukaryota > Metazoa > Arthropoda > Insecta > Lepidoptera > Hesperiidae > Parelbella > Parelbella ahira. The sequence goes on from DWME01001039.1 coordinate 1,243, forward strand.
AACCGGTAGTCAGTAGCTAGTAGCTACAAACCACAATTATGTTTCCACTGGTTCTGGAATCGAAAGGAATTTTGAAGTTAAGTGGAAAAATACTCTAGTAATAATGTACATATTTCAGTGATACTTGAAATATATATCTAAATATATTAAGTACCGAATCTGTAACGATAGGAATATGGGAACGAGGCGCGAAATTCGAAAATACTCACTTATCACTCCTCAATTACGAAAGCAGAAAGCAAATATATGTACATAAAGTCATAAGAACTACTTTTACCTAGACACCGACACTCTCGCCATACTCATAGTTTACACTAACACTCAGTTATTCTATATACATTATATTTTTGTGAAAATAAGTAACATCTGAGGGCCCTGGGATCTCGGACTATTGTTACCAGGGTGTGACTTCATACTACAACACACCCTAGACTTCAAAAAGTACCCAATGACTACTGCACGAAAATAGTATGCAAGTTGTTGCCAAAACCACTTGTTTACACATGTATTATAGAATATCATTTCTCAATTTCCATTATATTATTGTTGTTGATAATATGAAACATGATATAATATATTAGTGATGGCATCTGCTCAAACACATTATTAATAAGAATCATTTATCATAAAATGTAAAGCAACAGCAAATTCGACCTGACTATTTCAACACCAGTTTTTTTAACTGATTCAAGAGAAAAATAAAAAGACAATGTAAGCTTAACTTAAAATTTATTCTTGGCTAGCATCGACATTCTCTGTCTGCAAGCCCTTGATGGAAGCAACAGGTACGTATGTAACCAGTGTGAACAGTTTGTGTGCCGAGTCTTCATCATCATTGCGTCTGCGAGAGAGCCTCACACGTACTCTGAAGGGGACATTCCTGAAAAGGGAATATATTATACTAATAAATTATTGTTCTCTATGTATTTCTTTTCTTGTATTTTAAATATGTCTACAGACATAAAAATAGTTATACCATGTTACAGATGGGTTTTATATACGTAGGTAATGCTTTTTTCCAAAGAAATTCCCACTATAACAAAACCATATTGTCATAAGTTTGTAATTTTTATATACAAATACAGGCATCATATGTTTTGGTTTTTATCAAATTCTATAGAGACACGCGATAAAAGCAATTGTGAAAATGGTGCTACTAAGTGAAGCTCGATTTTGAGAAGATAAGTCTTAACAGTGGCTTTTAATTCTGGACATGTTTGTAATGTGAAGCTCTTGACATAGCTTCTCTATCCAAATATGGCAAAAGTAGAATATGTTTAGTGATCAGATAATACAACACCTGGGAGTCCAAAAACATGTCCAAGCAGTTATGCTCGAAGATATTGTGCATATTTTATGCAAATTTAAATAAATTTAATTGCGTGAACTGATATAACTATAGGTTAACAACTATCTTAACTCAAACATGCATGTATAATATTCTAACTATACGTTCTATAAAGCTAGCAAAATACCTATACATTTGCTTTGATACACATATCATGATATACACATATCATGATATACACATAACACAATATAAACATGATTGTATTGCTATCACCAAGATACTCTGTACTGTAGAATCTAATACAAAAAAAGATAGCATTTACCTAACTCCCTTAGACCAAAGATATTTATTTAGTCTGGTATCCACACGAACATCAGGAGTACCCATTTGTTTTTCCGCAAATTTTCGGATTTCCTTTATAGCCCGAGGAGCTCGTTTCTTAAAACCAACTCCATGAAGACGTTTGTGTAAATTCACCGTGTATTCACGAGTTACAACTTCATTAATAGCGGATTTGCCTTTTCTCTCTCCTTTAGGTTTAGCCATTGTTATTCTGCAATACAAAGATGAAATACCAAAATAAATATTATTGCAGGCACATTGAACAATATAGTAACACAAATGGATTACTTTGATGTTTTGTATTCTGTTTATAATTGTGATATTTTCGGATTAACATTCAAAAACACACCTCGACTATTTCTCGCCGAATCCAAAAGAAACTGTCAATGTCATAAAGACAGAATCTGCAGTTTGTTGTTCACGACCAAGGCAAAGGAAATAAAGATCAGATTTGCGAGGTATCATTCGCGTCACTACCTTTTCAAAAATAAATTATGTCGTCGTATTCTGTTACACTAATTACTAATCTTGAATTGAAAAATAAATAATATTTTCATACCTAAATATTAAATAAAAACAGCATGGCATTATTTTTAATTTACAGATAATAAATAACGTCAGAGTCAAAGAAGGAAAGGAATAGTTATCCGACATTCATACTGTAGGGTATATTGGAGTTTTGCTACTCAAAAGTTTAAAATTACTGGTATCGGAATTTAATTGTTCAAATTAGAAATGAAAATGTCAAAAATTTACAAGTATGTGTTATTAAAGTCTATCTCAGTCCACTGCTGGACATAGGCCTCGCCCAATGAGCGCCATCGCACCCTGTCCTCGACTTATCGAATTTATATATTCTTATTATATATATTGTTTTGTTTTCAGAGCTATCCATCCTGTGAAATATTTTAATAATTGTTTGTCGGAACAGCTTCGGCCCGATGGAAGAAAATTTAACGAGCACCGCAATGTCAAATTGAACGTAAACTGCATACAAACGGCGGATGCATCGTCTGTAGTCAAGTGTGGAAATACTTCAGTGATTTGTGGTATTCAACTGGTAAGATTTCTTTATCTTTATCACTACGAACTGCACATTACATAAGACTTCCCAAATTGTCATTGTTTCAACATTAAACCTGAAATTTTTGAAATGAATTATATTTTGCAAACTCCCAAACTACAAAAATAGACAAATTATAGCACTTATTAGTCTAGTCCTAATACCAATATCACTCCTTCTAGCATATATCAGATCCATGACTTTTTAAATCAGTGTTATATAAAAAATATTCCTCTAACTTTATATTGCGTTTATTGAAAATATTATTTTTTCTCATGGATAAAATAACAATTCCATAAATATCTCCAATATATATTTAGAAATACACTTTAAAGTTATATTTTATTTCAGGAATTAGGTCCACCCAAACCAGAAGAACCAGATGTTGGTTTTCTAGTCGTAAATGTGGAGTTGACTCCATTATCTTCAATGAAATGTAGACCTGGTCCACCTTCAGACTACTCTCAAGTAATAAACAAGATAGTTTCAGACATAGTTCTGAACTCCAAATGTGTGGACTTGAAGGACCTTTGTATAGCACCAGATAAATTGGCTTGGGTTCTTCATTGTGATGCTATTTGTATAGATAATGATGGTAGCTTGGTAGATGCGGCCGTTATTGGATTGATGACATGTTTAAAATCATGTGAGTAACCTTTATGCAAACTTTCATATAACTTTCCATGTAAATGATCAACATGATAAGCCCAGTAGACAGACATGATGATGCATCTAATGATGCCACATGACAATATTTTCTCTTTATCCTGCTGTTGCAGTCGAATTAATAACAAGACCTAAGTACCACTATTAAAATAATTACATGTTCTTTTATATTAATGATCTGTCATTATGCAAAGTCCTTTATTATTATTTCACATACATATCTTCACGCTAGGTCCCTTACAGGGTACTCAGTGAGCATCACATGGGCAAAATTTTTCTATGCTTAGATACTGCCTTGCTTCTTACACATACATCACTCCCTTTATACATATAAGCCGGTTTTGTAGAATAGAATAGAAAAACTTTTGTTCCATTGATATAGTTACATATTACACATATAAAAAAAACTAAGACATAAGTAACACGATGGAAAGGGCACACACTCAGTCTTTGCCGTGGGTGACCAAGCATATTCCACGACTACTGATTTTCAGTAATGGCACCTCTTTTATTTTTCTTATGTAGTTTGGTGAAGGTGTCAATATACACATGACATAAAAGATAAGGCATAAAAAGTCGGAAGTAATTAACAGAACATATTAAAAAAAACAATCTATGGCAGTGCAGTACAAAAACAAACAAATGAATGCCACAAGACACTTTTAGACTTCTAACTTTAATTATCTTTTGACCTTATTTTGTTATCATTAAACATACATATTGAATAACTACACTAAAGGTTGCACTATCTTCAACAGTAACATTGCCAAAAGTGTCCATCGAACCTGACACAGAAGAAATAAATGTCGACACAAGCAATAGAACACCTTTAAAATTAACTGGACTCCCTGTAGCTACTAGCTTTAGCTTTTATAAGAACAATGAAAGGTAAAGTCAGATAAAGCAATATCCAATACTGTTTGTTATTTGTTCAAATTAAAAACCACAATAATAAACCTCCATAATTCATATATTTCAGGACTATAACACTTGTTGAACCATCATCATATGAAGAGGAAATGTGTGGTGGGTTTGGGGCTAATTTAGTGATGTGTTGGAATGAAGGCCTGTTAAGTGGTATTCAAAAGTTTGGAGGTTCTAATCTTACAAGTGAATGTCAAAATATTGCTTTACAAATATCTAAAGAGAGATATAAGCTTGTACATGAAGTTATAGATACTTGTTTAAAAAATATTGAAAATGATAATAAATAATCTAAGACAGTAATTGTAGTTATAATTTTTAGCAAATTTTTTATGTTCACAATTTTGTAAGTTTGTCCCATAGTCAAAGTAATATAAAGAAATTACCCTATTATTGGAAGAGTGGTTCAAATCAACTTAATGTTCAATTAAGAATGTGATTCTCTTTTTGAAGACTCGCATAATTGTTGTGCTTAACAATATATTTCAATGTAAAATTAAACAAAACTGAACCAAGGGCACTACGGTCATGGCAGAAATTTAACTATAAATAAAGCAAAAAATGAAAAAAAAAAACAAAGATAGTGACACAAATGCCCTCAGCTGGGACACTACCAAGAAAGCTCATAAAATGTGACAGCTACAATAATCCCAGTAACTAACTATAACATACATATATACAACCCAATTGTAGTGGAAATTGTTGGTGCATTTGTTTAGTTTTGTTTGGATACATCAAGCCAAATCAAATTTGGCTTTTTGGCTCATATTATAACTACGCAAATAATGACTTATTGCATAGTCATCTTTTCTACTGATCAAATCTGCTCTTTTGCCTCCCTTCTTATTTTAAAATTCATCATGTGCCCCTTCCATAACTAGTAGCCATGAAAGATCATCTAGACACAACAGTCCTTGATAGCTGTTGGAATGTATGAGGTTAGGATAATCATCGTCAGTCGCTTGATGTCCACTGCTGGACATAGGCCTCCCCTAATCGGCGCCACTCCATCCGCTCCTGATCATTTTGTTAAAATTCGGAAAATGTATCACCAAAAGTATTAAAAGTATTGTAGAAAAGCTGTTTTAGAATATTTTAGATACCTAACTGTCTAGAATCAGAATTTGGCTGGTGTTTGTGCCGTAAATAAGCGGTACTTTCTTCCTCGATTGTGAGGGTCCATCCCTGGCATTATGCTGGCTTACATGCTTATGACAAGCTACTGTATCTTCCTTAGATTGTGAAGTTTTATATTCAGCATTATGCTTCACACATCGTAGGGGATCTGCCTGGGATCTCTTCTGATTGCGACTCTGTCATTCGAGCGTTAAAAAGTGGCATATTGTCGAGCCGATACTTTCCCATCGTCAGTGTTTCTTTTCCTCTATATTTTTGCATATATCGCCGTTTTAACTATTTTTTTCTCCATTAATTGTTCATGGGAGAGTTGGGCTATTTTTTACTATACGCTTTTGTTTTGCCTTTGCTAATCTTCGTTTTCTTTGTGTTCTTTTTTTAATTTTCATTATTGTTGCTAGGAGTAACGAACATTTATAGGTCAACAATGCCAGAGGTCCAATACGAGAGTAAGGCTTATGCTAGAAAGTGCAGGGTAGTCTGACGTGGCAATTTTTTTTTTCTATTTGGGTAACAGTTAATATAAAATTACATTTAAAAAAATCACATAATATAATATATACAAAATCAGCAGTTTGCACAAAAAATAGCTCTAACAATAACAAAATTATGTTATATAGACCGTCGTACTCTGTGCATGCGCCGTTATTAAGACGCAGTGAGTCTATTTCTTTGACGTTAATATCCAATGCAACCGTTGCTTTCTCTAAGATTTAACCTCTTCGACAGTAGCGCCATCCTAATTTAATGCGTTGTGACTGACACTTTTTTACACACCGTTCTCGTTACCTCTACCCCCACTAATATACAATTTAAGGCAAATACAATGTTAGCAGAATCGACTGTAATATTAAAGAGAATCATACATCCGTTAATGTCCTGTCACGAAACCGTCACATTACACCAGATTCAATTCGACAACTGTTTTACTAGTAACAACTAGCCAGACGTATTGTTTTGCCTGTAAACATTTTAACACATTTTGTCAATTCAATGGAACCAAAAAATTACTGCACTAATTAATAACATATATGGATGAACATGGATCTATGTAAATTAATTAAACAAATTGTTTATTGCTACAAGAAAGTAAATGTAGACTTTAAAGCGACATAACCAACAAAATGCTTAATTGTATTTAGGACTTTTAGGGCAGATTGAAATGCTCACTCGAAAACCTCAAACAAATCGATAATATGGAATTACATTGCCAATTTATTCGAATTGATTACATTTTGTAATAAAAATTGATCAGTCCTCTAAAATATTTTTACATAGCTGTTCTATGTTACCGATCATCATTTGGATTAAATAATTAGCGCTAATACTAGAACTACAAACACGGTACTGTGTACTTTATATATTTAAATCATTGTCCCATATCGTAACGTTATACCGGTACTTTAATTTTTTAATTTGTGAATTGACACGTATCCTTTTTTACTATTAAATGTTTCGTGAGTATTTATGCACATGATTATATACGTACCGGCTTAACTCACGTGCGTTTTTCGGTATAGCACGACTAGTTTCGGACCTGTACGAAATCCTTCCTCATGAGCTTCCGCCGTTTGCAGCGAGGTCGCGGCGGAGACTGATAACACGTATCCCTTCAAGTACAACAAGAAGTACGGTACAGGAATCTCTCATAGTTATTTAAAAATACACATTGGTGCAGCGCGGTGGAATATGTTGTAAGTTCCTCGCAGCTGCGGAAAGAACCTTTACTGAGCAAAGGAACTTATCAGGAGTTGCAATCAATTATTAGTTAGCATTATTTATTAATGATTCCAACGTTACACATTGTAGACCGAAATGCGCAATCGGCTAAAATCGGACAACGTTAAAAGCATTTTTTTCTCGATTATGCAAAACAGCGAGTAGTTCGATTGTTTTTCGTTGAAAGCGCTGTCACAAAAGGGTATGTTTATAATTGTAGTTGACAACTGGCAACATCAATTAAAATGTCACCACGTCTCAAAATATCAAAATATGTTATCGAGGTAAAAATTTTAAATTATATTTCAGTGACACTAAGCGATCATTTTTAATATGATTAAGTGGATCCTTATCGTATATAGTTGTGATTAACAATAAAACAATATAGTATCGCTTTGCATTTTTGTACGTCATCAATTGGTGTCAGCCTTTTCATGTACCTGCAAGGAATTCTTGCGTTACTCAGTGCTTTATTTACAGAGGTTGTTTTCTATCGACACAAATGAGAGTACAGGATGTTTATATGGACTCATGTACGATGGCACACTACTTGTGGTCAGTCTCAGCTTGGAGTTCTTCGAAAATGAGAAGAAAACTTACAGCCAACTCCTCCTCAATCTGCCGACTGAAATAGAACTGTGTGGCGTCATTAAGTTTAGCGACACATTGAGCTTGGAATCTAAGCCTAAAGAAATACTTCAAGTAACTATAGACTTTATTTTTAATTCAATTATTATAAATGTATAATCACAGTTATTTAAACTCATTTAAATATCAGATACACTAAGCAGTTTAACAACTTTTTAGGATGTTGATATAACAGATAATCCACTTGTCATAGTAATGGGAAAACACAATGAGATGAAACCATATTTTTTGGTTCATGACAAGTTGGAAGAGACACAATATGAAATTCTGGAGGCAGATGACATGTGGAAACAATATTTGCATGTGCGTCTCAATACAGTGCTGCCTTTGACTTGTGAAGCAACTGTGCCGGGGGTGAAAAATATACTTCAAAACAAAAGGAAAAAGGTATTTTATTGTTACAAAATATATTATACATTAAGTTATTGCATATAGTTTCAATTATATTATGTAAGATTCTACTACACTACTTTAGTGAATATTGATACAAATATGGGTTAGTCACAGTCTTATTATACATACTAATGATAATATATTTGACAATTCATTTTTGCTAGTATGTACTGCCTTTTTGGTCAAGCAGATGCCAGTGTGATTCTTGATTTACAGGTCCTGGGTTTGATCCCTGAATGAGGTACTGTCCCTTGATTTTTGTATCCTTTAAATCCTAGTAGGAATTTGGGGACTGGATCTGTGCCCTGAATTTGGCAATATGCTATTCCATGGTGGGGTGTAGAACATAACAGGTTAAAGATGGAAGTGTTCTACACTCTACTTACCCATTTGGGAATAGAGATGTGAAAGTAAATAAAGGTTAATCTTTGGTGATACATAACTGATAAAATTAAACAGCACTGTTAAACATGCCTTTTAATTAGAAAAATGTGCTACTACAGTTAGTTGAGTTAACTGGTTTTGATAATGAATACCCCTAATGTCTCCTGTATGAGTATGCATATAAGCATAATAAAATTTGTGATATATGTAACTAAACATAGTTTGCTAGAGCCTATGTAATAGTTTTAAAGTATTGTTTATTAAAGCAATAGCTTAACACAGGATCTTGAATTTGATAACTATATCTTGTTCTTTTTATTTTACTGTTGTAGATAGCATCAGGTCAGGTGTCATTCCGGATAGATGGAACATCAATATACTTGTTTGGTGTGGCATCAGATGTTGGTATAACTGGTACAAGTGTTGAGTCAAGTCTTGGAGAACTTTTGGACTCCATGAACACTGAGCCCTCTAAAAAGAAAAAATATGTCACACAAAGCATTGTGAGTGTTTTTTATATTTCAATGAATTATTCAAAAATAAAATCAGTATATTTATATATATTATAACACTTTTTTCATTTAATTTGTAGTTTTTATGTGATGTAACTTTTTTTAGGAAATATTGCCTATTCATTTGGTCATGAAAACAACAAGAGACATACTGTCAGACAAACTCATAAAAACTGCTGTGAAAATGATGACAACTCAGAGAAAACGTAAGTTTTGTTTTTTATGTGCTCTCATTGAACCAAACCATTTTGCATAGCTGGGTTTGGACTTTTAGTAATCAGTTTATTGGGAGCAAGATGCTAAAAAGTATGTGTCATATTTTTGTACTAACAATAAGTCTGATCTTTAGTACCAATACTGTTATAACCTTACATATGTTTTTTTGAATGGCCGGACTAGTTTTGGACATATACAAGGCCTTTCATTTTAAGCTCTCTCCGATTTCGGTGAAGTCAAAACAAAACTAACAAAACAGTCATGAAACATTTCATTGTTCATCACATCAGCCTTTACCATTCCACTACCGGATATAGGCCTTTCCCAAGGTGTGCCGCAACAATCAACAATTAACATAGTTAAATGTTATAAAATATAGCACATTATACTTTTTAGCATATTGCTTCCAAGTCTGTTGTAGTAATTTAATGAATGGATTTTGATAAAAAGAGTAATAAAAGTTATGACACTTGATTTTGTTTATAGAATACAATATGTAGGTGGTTGTTTAGAGAATGAACTTTTATTTTGTATTCATAATTTCAGCTGCATTTTGCATTAGTATGCCACTTCGAATAGATACACTGGCCATGATACATACAAGCACGAAACTTTCAGAGTTGTATACAGTATTAGTAGAGGCAACATGTCGTTCACTCAGGTTACTTGAGAGTGTCTTGTTGGAGCAAATAGGTGTGTATCCATGTTAAACTTTATTTAATGTTGATCATTTACTTAAAAAATGTAGATTGATGTGTTTATATTATGTACAAATTTCATAATTCCTAGGCCAAGAAGGCATTGGTGATGGTGCTGGTATCCGTCTGCCAGAAACATTTCATTACCTACCCCCTGAACTTGGACATTTTCTCACGAGAATTGTACCTAAGGGGATACCTGATGAGAGTATGGGTCAGTATTAAATTACATTACTGCAGCATGTTCACTTTAGATGTGGGATATTGTTTTTGAAATGTATATGTGTATTTTTACATACCATAAGGTATTAGTCAATATTAATTATCTACCTCCAGTGGTATAATTATAACATTACATTTTAAAATAATACCAACTGAGATATTAGCTCATATTGAAAAGAAAAAATTCTCTTTATAACTACACTGTGATTGTTTCTGTAGAAATACATTCCAAATCTTTTATATTACTGTATAAATCTAGAATCTCTGTACATTGTTATAATCTTTTTTGTAAAATTTTGCGACAAATTTAAGACTTGAGGATTCAAATTGAATTATTTTTAAAGAGTTTGTTTTATGTGACTTTCTATACATCATGAATCATTTTCATTAAGATAATGAAACTCAGTAATTAGATCATATGACTCTACAGAAGATAGGCTATACGTGATCACGGTAAATCTTGTGGCAGTCATAAAAATGACAACTTTTTTATATCATATACATATTTATATAGCAGGCAAAAGTTTTACGAAAACACTTTCGAATTAAAAGAATCATACTAAAGCAGATCTTATTAAATATCTCAATTTTAGAATCAGAAAGAAAGTCACTACATGAACAGTTGGCCCTGCCATTGGACAGACCGATATTCCGCAGAGGTAATGCATATGTGTTGAGTGGTGGTAAACTATTGAACCCACACGAGGCGTTGCCGCCACGCGAGGGTGAGACGGTAGCGCTGGTGCGCGGCCGCTACACCTACTACCACTATATGCAAGACAACTTCAACGACGATGGGTGGGGTTGCGCCTATCGTTCTATGCAAACCATATTTTCGTGGTTTAGGTAAGATAAGATAAAAATATACTATATTATATAACTTACTTTTATCGAAACTTCCCATTAACGTAACCATCTTTATGTGATTTCTTTTTTTATTGTAAGCAATTTGTACGAGGAAATTTGAATGTCGCCAATGTTTTCAATCAATGGGGAGCTTTGGTTAATTTTTACTCAACACACAAAAAATGTTTTATATATGTAGCTCTTTAGCGGCCTGTATTGTTGATCTGACTGCAAATCGCTGATAATATACAATCACTGAGCAAATATCTTCCCACTCAGGGTAGTCCAGTACATAACCAAATCACATCTTGATTATGGACTGTTGCAAATGAATGTACATAATAATTTCAACTGTAAATTCAGGTTTCAAGGATACACAACGGTGGATATACCGACACACAGAGACATACAACAGTGCCTTGTGAAAATCGGGGATAAGCCGTCGACTTTTGTGGGATCAAAGCAATGGATTGGTTCAACAGAAGTAATGTTTTGTTTAGAAACACTTTTAAATGTGCAGTCAAGGATCATATTTGCCAACACTGGTGTGGATTTGCAAAACTACACCCCAGAGTTAATAGAACACTTCCAAAGGCATGGAAGTCCTATCATGATCGGTATGTTATTTTACTATACCATATATATTTTATCATAATTCCACAGCGTTATTCAACAAATTACTGATAATAGTAAACGGATCAACTGTAATCCGATATCTTTTTATGTATAATATGATTGATTTGATGTTTATTTGTAGGAGGCGGAGTTCTCGCTCATACTATCATTGGCGTGGAGTACAATTCCTCAACAAATGAATCGCGCTACCTTATTTTGGATCCACATTACACTGGTGCAGATGATCTGGGCGTGGTGTTGAGTAAGGGTTGGTGCGGCTGGAAAAGTTCAGATTTTTGGAATAAGACAGCACACTATAATCTGTGCCTGCCACAGACTAAACCTTCCATATAGCAATGTTGTTTCACAATTATTAGTTGTAGCTCCATATTTTTTCATAATCACCTATCAGTCAAAGAATGTTATGATATCGAGAAATTTCTGTGATATTGTGTTAGCCACACTATTGCTTGGAGACAGTGTTAATATATTTAGTTATGTATTGCTCAAGTTATAAGCACTAGTATAACTAAATCAAACAAAATGTAGTCGACATCGTAGTTATGAGCTAGGACTTTACTAACCGTTCGATGAAAAAACGAAGTATACCTTAAAGCATTTTAGACTCACTTGGCAAGACTGTTAGGTTGTGTAGGTACATACAATATTATTATTGATATCAACTTTTATACAATACAATTCAATGGTATGTGTAATGTACGATCTAATTTCAGAAATATAGCGAAGAATGTTAGCATTTACTATCTTTTACTCGCTATACAGACAGAAAATAAAAAATGAAGGTTTTGTAGGCATGTTAAAATGATTATTATTTTACTTTTTTCAGTCAGGTGTACTACCTAATTGTAACTTTAGATGCCAATATTATATTAACAAAAACGTAGATATCAACGGCTACTAGAGCCAAAGTATAGCGTATTTCTTTTTTTAAAATTCAATACATTTTTATAAAGCTTTTATTTATAAACTAGCATTTTTAGGCCCAGAATGCTTACATTATGTACAATTTTTTAAACCGCGACTTCTAATGCATTTTACTTGCGTTTAAGGCCAGATATAAATAAATAATAACATAATTATCTTCTGATCGAACAAGTTGATTGTGCTAAAACCGTTAAAAGTTCTCCCAAATAGAGCTCTGCACATTCCTGTATCCCAATAAAAGTATTACTCTTAATATGATGTGCATTCAAATAAACTTGAATTGTAAAATATAGTAAAGTATCAGCTTAGTTACATTATTAATTTTAAAATACTGATATGGAAAAAGGTTTATTATGTATTATGAGTAGATTATAGACATTAATATGCACTAAACTAATTGATCTAAACATGTACGGGCTTTGTGTAGTTAAGGGTGGTCGGTCACGGCGACTTTTTGCAACGACGAATAAATCGGAAAACGGTAGTATAGGGATGTTGCACCTTTAAAGCCGCCACGCCGTGCGTTTTAAGGTCCGTCCAGACCGATGTATTTTCGACCCACTTATGTTCATACGCGCGCGCGTTTTTACGCTTTAACAACCGTGTACGCGCCACAGCGCCCAAAGCGTTCGCTTTATATCAGCCTCAGTGTGAAGCGAAGGGAAGGGTCCTAGGTAGTTCGGATATATATGAGCGTAGTGGGGGCTAACGCTCGTACGAGACACGAAGCGCACGTATCCAAGCCTCAATGCACATACAAAACCGAGCGTACACGCGCCGAAAATACGCTAGTCTGACCGCCCCAACCACCAGAAATAGCGATAGTTCACAGCTACAAGCGCTCTACGATATTGCTACAAGAATTCACCGTGAGCGACCTTTTTTTTATTTTTTATTATTATGTACCGTGTTTACGGATAACTAAACAAACACCAATAACAAAATTTGTATTTAATCTCTCCCTTAAGGTTAAAGGCATTTTAATATTGTGACAGACTATGAAAGGCATGTAATTTAAAGATTGTTATATTTTGTACCAATTAAATTATGATTCAATATTACATTCTCTTTCATTTAAATAAATTAAGATAATTTAAAAAAATGCGCGTGGAGCCTACGCGCGATAGAAGTGAAACTTCTTTCTCTATTATATTATTTAGATTTCTATGACATTTTTTATTACCGTGAAGGTAAGACTGAATGAACGCAAGGAAACAAATTTACCTCAGAGGCCTGAAATCACAATGGCTATTTTCTATGCTTAGATCAACAGCTATACAAGCGTTGGAACATGTGGTACGAGATTTTCGGCAACTATTTAATGACTGCTCAGTGAGAACCGGCCCATCTCATGGGGAGGTATTAGTAACAGCTTTGTCTCTCTACTCTTAATTTTTCTTTATTTTAACGCAACGTAACTAGTACATACCGTTGAAAAGTACTGTGTACAAAAATACCGTTAAATGTGTAATACATGCTACAAAACGTAGCTGAACGTGATGTCATCAGCATCACATATTAGAAAAAAACGAATTATCTTAAAAAAATTCAATACGTACTCATTGCTTTTCCTGGATTGTGTTACTTAATTGCCTTAATTAAATGTTTATATACTTAACAAAACTTATAATTTGATCTGATTGTATGTATCCATAGTTCCCAAGACTATATATGAAAACTTTTAACTGGCCTTCATTTGCTATATTATGCTGTTTGTTATGTTATTTATATTAGCATTAAGTGTTCTAGGGAAATAAATAGTTCTAAATGGATTTCGTACCATCCATTGCAGTTAAATCATACACGTAAGTCACGCATTCTGTATGGCGCTTACGATTTTTTAGCCCTACTCCTTGCCTAATCGAAATATTCATAACGCTTGAAATTTTTTACCCAGTCAGCAAAGAAATTTCACTTCAATAATTTACATAACATTTTTATTTACACGGATAATATTACAACTACATTTAAATATGTACTTATTTCTATAAATTACTTACATTTAAATCACAGAAAGAAACAGTTTATTTGGACAAATGCAATCTAGATCTGATATGAAGAAAATTAATAAAGAAGAATGTATCACGGAATTCCTATAATACATTCATTAAAGCGACCTTTACTTTCAAATTTGAAACATTTAGTTCTCGGAAAAAACACATTTTATGTTACATAGATGTATGTTTTAGTGAAAAAATTCAGAGAATAATATTATTTAAAATACAGTATAAAAAATTATCAAATATGATGATACAGATTTATTATACTGTTCATAGTAACTTAAAGTTATGTAAACAAATTACATAGGTATTTAATAAACTTATTTTCAACACTTTTTTCCTCTGAAAGATGGTAACTGAAGTTTTATAAAAACCAACAGAACTATTTTAATACAAAGTATTTGTTTTTAGTTATAAATAGTCTCTGCCAACAAAATTATATGGTAATATATTTCGTAAAGTTGATTCCTTTTACAAACAAATCCCACTGAAGAGTTTATGAATTCAAATTTCAAAAACTATTAGTACTTGGACACTTAATCTTCCAACATTCACTTCAAGAGCTATCATTATTTTTGAGCCATTGCACTTGTATGAAATTGTACGTCATATCTGTGTTTCACAAATAATGTACAGCTGATTAATGACCATTAATCTCTAATCCGTGATACTGTTGATACAATGCAGTTGTTTTTTTGTAAATCATAGCTGGATATTTATTACATAATTGAAAGTGCATTTAGATTAGCATATTATATTTAAAGCACTTAACTAGTAATTTTTAAACGTTTTATGTATATTTGAATCCTAAAAATTGTATTAAACCTTAACAAATATTGTTGCAATTTTATTTTAATGAAAACAAATCATTTTGAGCAACAAGAAAATATTTGAATTGTAATTTGATTTAAAAACAATACAGTACTTACATGTATATTGTGCTCCTGTCATATCAGCACTGACAGGGTTGCTGATTTTCAAGGTTTTTTAAGTTAACACTAAACCATGGACTTGCCAGACATGGTCCCTTTTCCGAGTTTGTATGCTCAAAGGATAAATATATGAACTATATAAATAAATGTTTAATACCCTATTTCAATTTTTCATAGCTATCACACTCTCTGGACAGAACCCTTTAAAAATACAACATCCAAATGTTACATGTGGACTCTTAGCCCACTTACCATACTTATATTGGATTTAATTGCAACCATGCCACATAATACAACATCTCATCTATATTTACCCGAAAGGGACAGAGTTAAGCAGAAGCATATTATGCTAGCTATACCTGTATCCTAGTAAGACTGTTTATATCATGAAGTTATAGTAATTCAAGCCAGAAAATAGTTTGCCTAATAGCAAGAGTGTATAATGAAAACATTGTTAATTTTCTTCATTTCTTCAATTATTCTAGAACATCATTTGTAATATTGTATCACCACAGTTCTAAAACTAATATACGACTTAACTTACATATAATGCAGTAAGACATATTTAAGCACACAAAAATATTAACAGTTACAATACCTAATTCATTACAACATCATGAATTTACTCAAGTCCTGTCATTATAGGATTTCTAAATCACAGTGTCGAATTTGTGGAAACTTTTTCTGGAAAGAAGAATAAATATATTAATAGCGAATACCAAAGACTTCAATTTACTTGTAATAATTTAAAACTCACCCTTAGCTTCAATTCTATCCTATCGATTTCGCCACCCAACATGTCAACTATATTCTCTCCATGCTTCAGCAGGAATGCTTCTACGTCGTCTATAGTCTCTATTTTTCTCATATCCTTCAAAAAAATCCATTTACCATTTAAATTCATGCTACAGCTTGTTTTTCTTACGGTTAGACTAACAAGCTATAGTATGAAACAATTTTAGGGACAAACAATTTTAAGACTCTAATCAATAAAAAATTGTCTTTAAAACACACAGAATACGAAAGTAGTCAATAAAAGCAGTGATAGTGTAGTGGTTAAGAATTCAACCTCTCATTCCAGGGGTGCTGGGTTCAAAACCACCTTTACAGAAGTGTGTTTTAAGTTTAAATATCACTTGCTAACGGTGAAGGAAAACATCGTGAGGAAACCTGCACACTTTAGAAGTTATAAAAAAAAATAATTCTAAGGTGTGTGATGTCTGCCAACCCTCACTTGGCCAGCATGGCAGTCTATGGCCTTAACCCTCTCAATATGAGAGGAGACCCATATTCCAACAGTGGAATGACAAATGGGTCGATTATTACTTTTTTTTATAAATAAAAGACATTTCATTTGATTTAATTTAAGTTCAGATTCTTTAGACGTTTCTAAAAATTAAAATTTTAATAAGTGCTAATTGATTTTTTATGCAAATAAGTCAATAGAAACACTTGCTTGTATGTAACACAAACTTACCTCTAATAAGGCATTCAAATCGTGTTTTTCTAAATATGATCTCGTAAGAGCTCTTCCATCGAAGTCTACTTCAGCCTAAAATGAAAGTGAAGTAGATGAATATATATAACAAGTATGACCAAATAATTTGTAGTAACTAGAAAAACAGGCTCAAACCTTGTAGCGGATGAGATTGCTCCCAATGTCAATTCCCTTAACATCATGAATAGCTCGTATCATAAAATCTCTTTCTAATACACTGTTTATTTCATCCAATTGCTCTTGTGGTATGGACCTATAAAAATAATTGCACTATTATACCAATAACCATGAATCACTTTCATATCAATTGCACACTTAAAGTACACATTAAGACTACAAACCACCTATTTAATGTAATTGAGAATTTAATGTAATTGTAAAAGAGCAAAGGTAATATAAATATTGGTAATTTTCACCTCCCAACCAATGCTCCAACATTGCTTAGAATGATGAACGAAGCGACACCACCAAGCAGCGTACCCACTAACAAGCTGCCTATGGCATCCGGCAGCGGGTTACCTGTATACTGGGATATTGCCATACAGCTAGCTGCCACTATCACTCCGGCAACTGCTGCTGTATCTTCTAGTAAAACTACATTCACTGATGGATCGGAGCTACGCATGACTGAAAAACAAATTAGAATTGTTTATCAAATCAATGTATAAGGATACTACAAGAAGAATACTGGGTATAATATGTGTGTGGACAATCTTACTATATTCATATAGAGTTACATTCGCTTCCTTTGCTCCTTTCCTAATAGCATTCAATGCAACCATCAATGTGGCTCCTTCGGAAACTACAGCGCCAGCCAAGACGAAGTAAGCCTAAAATTAAACAGGGCTTTTTATTATAAATTACCAATATATTCCCACCACACACATTTATCCTTTATAAAGATAGCAAATGTTATGTTTAAACTAGCCTGTCTTCTTTTACAGGGGCTATTAATATAGGTCAGATATTAATGTTTCATTTTATCCTTTTTGACCTAGCTACCATTGCACAAAACATTAAATGAGTAACAGGTAATATTACTATATTTAATTTGAAGCCTACAATAAATACTGAAAAGTTGCAATATTTTATTACCCAGTAGAAATCATGTAGAGGTTGTGGATCAAGAATTCCGGTGACTCCATGATAAAAGGACAGACCAGAACCAACACAAAAGATTCCCACACCGGATATCAACGAAGATACATATCTCATATTTGTGTAACCATATGGGTGGTCTGGATCTGCAATCTGATATAATGTTCTCATAAATTCAAGATTATTATATGCATATGCTCTTAAAACTCCTGCAACACAGGTATAAAATTAAATAATTTGTGTTATGATAGATACCCATTATTAACACGGTACTAAACATATTTATTGTTATATAAGAATTTTACTTTGTCAAAAACCTTAGATTCAAATTTACCTGCACAGACTTATGAATTCCATATGCCAAGATTAACTGATTGACGGTATCAGCCAGGGAATGGATGCACTCTGAAAATAAACTATGTGATCCAGTGTAGAACCATGCACATAATTTGAATACAAAGTTGCATCCATTTCTGTGAAAAAAAAATGAGCATATCACTTTTCATTAGCGACCCGGGACATCAGAAACCTTTTACAAAGTAACCTTCCATCATCAACACTGCTTTATGAACATCAGCACTTTATATATAATTTTGTATAATTTCACAATGATAATAGAATTTATATTTAATACAATAATGTAAGGGATCCATACATGCCAATAGCAGTAAGAACCACTCTCCCTGAAGTAGTTTTCAAACCAACTTCCTCCACTCCATGCTTAAGTCTCTTGTGGCTCATTTCTCTTCTATAATTTCTGAGTCTCCTTTTAACCGTGAATACATCTGAGAAATGTAAGAAGTAGATATATGGGGATCATTACAAAAGAAAATAGATTGAAATAGAATATATAGATAATGATGCCCAAAAGATGGTTAATATTGGAATTATTAAACACATTTTAATATGATGGACCTTCACACACAGGCAACATTTAGATATTTGAGCATAAGACAATAATTAATGATATAGCTTAGAACAGAACAACATAATCAATTTACCTTGTTCATATCTTCTCCTGTCCAATTCTCTTCTTAACAGTTCCTTTTCTAGAGTGTCTTTAGATCCCCATACCTAAAAAATGTCAATTATATCAGTATTAAATAATACATTTATTTCACACAGAACAAATAGTTGTGTGACGAGCATTAGTATTGGTTCTATGTCAGGTTATAAAATTTCATTTATACATTAAAAAATTATGCAGATGTAACTGTCTTCTAGAGTCTAGAAGACAGTTACATGTACATAAGTTTCTAGAATCTAGAGCAGACTCTGCCTAACTAGGAATAAGATGACCAAGTCGAAAGCTGTCCCAAAATATATTGTTTTACTTATTGTTGTTATTACTTATTATTAAATATTTTCTACTATTAAAATATTTGTTTTTTTTACATCTCATTGATGTGAACTATATGTGGTGTAGGTAACTTGAATAACTATTTGAAAATGCCCGTGTCACTATATACACTTTATGTTAGTTCCACTTGAGAACACACTATATCTTCTATACATCTTGTTGTTCATTAGACTTTCACTTCTGTACTGAGACTAGATATTTTATTAAATCTAGATAATACTTTACATAAACTACAGAATCTTCCAGAGTCAATATATTTGTATCAAATATATTAAAGTAATACCATGTCGGAACAAACATTGTTTGAATGCAGTAACACACATATTTAAGGTAATAGACAGGGACCTGTCTAAGTACACATAAAGACTATCCCTGAAAATATCATTCAATATCTATCACAGAATCAGTAACCAATGGAGTAGATGTATTCTGGATTGGAGGCCACACCCTAACAAACAAACCATACACCACACATTCAGCATGATGGAGTGTATATGCAAAGTGGCTGGCAGCAGTCCGATGGGAAGAGCTGAAGATCAAGTACAGTGTTATGTCATAGGAGAAGCCTATGTCCAGCAGTAGACTGAAATAGGCTAATAATATTGATGATGATGATGATAATGATCTGTTATGCTTTCAAACCACAACCAAATAGTAAGTAGGCCACTATACAATTCTCTGACAATTTGGGATTTAACCAGAATGCAATCAAGATACACCCCCACACAAACATATACATACATCTACCAAAACTACAATATTATACATACAAACCTCAACAGCTTTTGCTTCAACATCTTTTCTATAATAAACAGTTATAGGTGGCTCTGACTCATAAGGTGATCTTCGAAGAACTTTTGGCAGTGTTTCTAAATCTGACTGCTTTAATAAATACTCAGTCATTGCTCTCATAGGAGTGATGAAGTTACGCTCGGTGTATGACGCTGAGAAGTCAATTAAAAGCCTCTTCTTAACTGAAACAATAAAAAATAAACATTTCCTTGATAATTTCTTTTAGGTTATAGCATAAGATATGTTTAAGAAGTCAACTGTTATAAGAAATGTTTTTTAAAAAGAACTGTTTTTTAAAAAGAATCTCTATAGTAAGAGAGATACCATGGTCAATGTAATTGGAGATTTAAAATTATCCATCTGACTTATGTATACAGCATAACGTAACATCACATTTGTATTTCCCAGAAGGGGTTGGCAGAAGAGTGTATTATTCCCACTTTTTAACAGTTATGTTATAAGGCTCAGGGAATTAGGAGAAAGGCTTTTGCCATACACAGAACATAAATTAAGACTTTGTGTGCCTATTAGAAAGTTAAATCAAATCCAATTATACATTAACAGACTACAGGATCAAACCCAGGACCTCTTGCTCAGCAGTCAGTCACAATAATTAGAACAACAGGGCTGCCACATACATAGATAATGGATTGTTTAAAAGTTGAAAGATCTATTTCAATTTAAAGACATTCATATTAGGTAGATTTCATATAAGTGTCAGTAGCCTGAAGTAATATCTAATATTTGGAACTTATGTAAAAAATTACAGGGCCTTTTAACGAAGTTTTGGTAATAGTTAGATAAAAAATTGATTACTTGTTGAAGTAACTGCCTGAGCAGACTCAGCTGATTTATTCTTCTCTATTGTCACTTTAGTAACCACCTTATCCTTGTCTGTCTCTGTTTTGACAATGATATCACCCAAGGACTTCTGCTGCATCAATTTTTCAGTACCTAGATCGCTTCCAGAAGCAAGTTTAGCCGCGAATTCTTTGGCATCTTGAGTCTCACTTTTATCACATAAGTATGCTGACCTATTAACATATCTAAATACTGTGGTATTGTTCTTAGAATAGGTTACACTCCTACCGCTGCGGAATATACGAACAGCACTAATACTTAGCGTATTTAAGCTCTTCGTTTGGATGTACTGTCGGCCTAGTTTTCTGTAAATTCTAGTTGCAGCGTTAGGCAACATAATCATTGTTGTTATAAACCGGAACGAATACACCTAAAAGTAAATAATTTTCAATGGCGAGAACATAGTACTAGCACATTATTAACTTAAAATGATTCAGTCGCTTAAACCACACCGTAAATATACGTATTATAATTAAAATATAATGAATTTTCACAACTTTCAACTTCTAAAGAATTACAGTCCGACAAGACATAGACATAAGTGCAGTAAAGGCAGAGAGCATATCCGCCAATACAATATTATTTTACTCTGTGAGAAACTGAGAACACACCTACGAAAATAATCCACAGAAAGCGGCTAACCTGATTGACGTTTACTATCTGACAGTTGACAGTTGATGGAGGTTTATTATCTCCTTTGCGCGATTACGATTTTAGGTCACAGTTTTTGTAAAAAATAAATGATATCTATAATATCTATATTATGTGATATAAATATTTTTAATTCATCCATATTTATTTTCACTAAACAATACAAATCTGTACAATTAAGTAACCATAATCACAATGCATTAATTATATTTAATCACTAATGTCCATAATTTCAACACCAGATAAATATGTCTATTCATTTAGCTTAATTAAAAGGTATCATTAAAAAACATTTTCCGGTTTCTTCTTTTCATTTTAAACCTTAATCCACTCAATCATCGTATTGCTATAGTGGGCATTCGTATGCCGCGGCGGATCTCGGCGCATAGATATGAGTCTACGGGCCTCGACGATCCCCTCCTTACCCGGGCAGTCTCACGGGGTCAAACGCCCCCGGTGATCTCTTCCCATCACAATCGATGTTATGGTCTGCTGTCGTCACTCGCCGACCTTCTAGCTAGAGAGCGTCGTCCATTTACTCGAGCTCTCGCGGGAGCGGACGCCCGTCAGGGGGACGAGTGTGCAGAGGCGCGAACCCCATTATATTTCGTAATGCACTTCATAAAGTTTTTCCCATAGTTCTCTCTTAAAGAGAGAAATAAATACAACATCATCATCATCATCATAATCGGCTTATTTCAGTCCACTGCTGGACATAGGCCTAACGAGAACCTATGAGGCCTAATGAGCACCATCGCGCCCTGTCCGCGAGTTTCGCATCTAGCACCTGCCTGCAGCATTTCGCAGAACGTCATCCCACCCGGCCAGAGAGCGTCCTACACTTCCTACACTATGTTTGCCGGGCCGCGGTATCCACTTTAGAACTCGCCTACTCCACCGATTATTGGTTCTTCGGCAGATATACCCAGCCCACTGCCACTTCAATTATTAATTAATATGTACATATCTCGAAATCTAAAGGCGACATTAGGCCAAAGCATTGAGCCACTCTTTTCGCCTAAGGAAAGGAAATCTTTACTTTTGCTGTTTCCATATTGGCTATTGGCTGTTGTCATATTGATTAGGTGATGCGATAAATAATGGGATTGACAAAGCGTACCTATTTCACGCAATTGCAAGCAATTTCACACAAGCACGAACTCGAACGAAATCAAATTATAGTATGTTTTTTCTCGAATTCCCTTAGTCCTCTTGTAGATTGATAAATATATGTATTATTTTTGGCTCTTTTATCCTTCTGTTACTGGACATGGGTACCCCTAGAGAATAGAATGGTTTGAGGCTGAATTTTTTTTTTGATTCTAAGGTGTGAAGGTTTCCTTTCAATGTTTTCCTTCATTATTAAAGCAAGTGATATTTAATCTTAAAACGTAAAATTTTTAAAGAGGTGCGCGGCAGGTTTCTATCCTGACCCCCCAATGAAAGACTGAATTTCAAATCACTAGGCTATCACTGCAAAATAATAATGTCTCACGAAGTCAGTGGCTTACCATTGGAAAGGGCTATATCTAGTAGTGGATGGGAGTAGGCTAAAGGTGATGATGATGAATATTTATTTAATATAAATCCGTTTTTAATAGCAACAACATCTATATACTCTTTTGTTTTATCACTGGCCACAACATGATATAGTTATTTTCAGGCAATACTAACAGTTTTGCCGCGTCATGTTTAGAGTACGGATGGTGAAGGCATAGATAAAGAAAAACACGCTTTACGAACGGTTGTGACTAACAAGCCGAAGCCGAGAAGCGGAGGAGGTTAAAGAATCGAAGAAACAATAAGTTTTTACAATACTTAATTCATCTTATAGAGTTACAGATCTCTAATTTATACTTACGAAGTTAAGTACATTGAGATTTGAAGGATTTTAAACATGCCTACAAGTGGATTTGATTTGTACCATATGCAGGACGCCAAAAATAATTTTGAAGCGATGCGGCCCGCCCCGGTTTGTACCGAAACAAATCAATTTATGGGCCAATGTCAGAATATTCATGTATCTACAAATTGTTACTACGGATATCACGGCGCCAAATGGGCGGCGGACAGCCAGAACTACCAGAATGAGGTCGATTGCGAAATGATAGAAGTGCCCTTCCGAGCCCACAGCAGTCCAAAAGTATCAGCAATTCAGAACATCGCTAGAAAACGAAGTGCTGATGGTGAAGCATATCCTCAAAACAAGCGCCTAAAAGAAGGTAGGATTTCAATATTATTTTGGCCTCTCATTGAATATTTGTGTTTTGTTAACTTTCCTTTAGTTTGGCTTTTGCTCAGTATTATCCTATTATATAAGAAAATTAATCAAGTCTGGTTTATCAATGTTTTATGGTTAGCAAATATTCAATGAGATTTTGTCAATAATTATATAATAAAGTACTTGTTTGATATATTTAAATTTAATGCTAGTCATGCAATGCAACAGGGTTTTAAATTAAATTTTATAAATTGAAGGGGGTCTCCATATTAATTGTTTTAAATATTGTAATATTTCATTAATTATAATTCTGTTGCAGTTTCAATGTCGACTTACTGGGTGTTTTAATAGAAATTATTATTTATATCTTAAGTAAATATAGAAGTAAAGACAATTATTGAAGGGAGGTACCTAGTAATTATTTTTTTTAGTAGTATGTATATATTCATTTTCAAATTATTGGTTTATAAAATTGCCAAAACAGTTGTGATAGGTAGAACTATTTTTCTGCATATTTTGATAAAAATCCCATTAAAGCAGTATTCTTAAAAAACATTGCAATCAATTAGTTTTAAGAAATGGGGTTAACACTTTACCATACCATTTACTAATCGACCTTGAGTATCTTATATACATGATTCAATATGTACAGAGTTAACTCATCTTTTTTGAGATGGCGTGACTATTTTTGGACCTACCTGAGGTCCACTTTCACAAGTTCCCACCAATGTGCTGAGCTACTCCTTAAACACCAAAACTAGCTGAACTATATCTAAAAAACGTTGTGAGTTGAGTCAGAGTATATTCCATCAGGTACAAATTTAACCCCATGATCTTAAAAAAATATTCCCTTCAATGAATTGTTTTTAAAACCTGTTCACTATTGATTCAATATTTGTGTATAAGCATTACTGAATGCATTAAATAGTACTTGTCAAATGTGTAAATTTAATTTCTAGATACTATCACTTACGATACAAATGCTGTACTAAAACCTGTCATGGGTCTGTATTTAGTCCTAATCTTAGTTCAATAACACAATGACTCATTTACATAAGTCCATAATTGTTTTATTAACGTAACTGAAAATCAGAGCCTCAGAAATAAACAATATTTTATCAGAAATATGCCAGTGGAGGGTACCCATACTTAAATCAAGTGCAAAATACAATATTATTTCGCTAGTTTCATCAGTACATGTGACTAGTAAACATTTTGTTAATAATGAGATGATTACATGTACGAGATCTTAATTAATTGCCATGATATTGAAATCATTTACCCTTTTATGTATTAGAATTTTTTTGGAATGTTTTTTTTTTACTTTGTTGTTGATACAAGTTAATACTTCTTGTATTAATTTTCTGTTTTATACAATTGAAAATATTTACTTTTTATATTTAATAATTTGCGTAAAGATTGTGATACTATGTTAAAAACTATTTTTCAAAAAACAGCTTTCAAAGATTGGAGTCATAATTATAGATAATTATTAGACATAAAATAATTATAATTTCAAACTTTAAAGTAGTTTTTTGGAAAAACTTATTTCCCAGATTGTTGTGATGTTTATAAAAAAAGCAGTGTTTTTTTGCATTTGTTACAATCACGTTAGTTATTGAATATCATCTTTTGGAACATCATAAAGGTAAGTAGAATGTGCAGTAAATTGGGCGAATTAATAATAAATTACCATTTCATTATATGTAGGAAATTTATTAGGTGAACTTGCTTCAAACGAGTAAATAAATTCATTCAAAGATATGTTGATGATAGTAGATTTTACAAAGCATTCCGAAAAAATATGTGTTTTCAAAATAATATATTAGATATAAAATTATATGTATTTCATTAAAGAAGTTTTGTTTTAGGATGTAATATTTAAGGAATTTTTAATGTCTTATGGTGTGTACACAAGTTTAATAGTGAACATCAGATAACAAAAGTATATATTATATGTATACTTGGTGGTAATGATAAATAATGTCTATTGCTGTTGTCCACTTTTAGGCTTGTAATGAAGGCCAATAGTACAGTTATATATGGCTTTCAAGTTTTATTTTTAACATGTGCTTAAACATAACCTTAAATATTTGTAAGGACTATGGCTTATATTCAAACCAGTATGATGAATAGTAAATTGTGCATTAAAATACTTATATGAAAGTGAACATAAGAATGAATTGTG
>DWME01001040.1:0-27461 GCA_018244795.1 Parelbella ahira ahira
AATAGCATGATACGTAATAAATATTTAGTTGATAATTTAATAATAGACAATTTAACAGAGTTACTATATTGTTGTCAGGAAAATCTCCAAATAACTTGTAAATATATAAAACTCAAGAGCGACAATCCAAAGGAAACAAAACTGAAAACCAAACGAAGAAAACGAGTAAATCAATTTGCCGTCAACATATCGCATCGCATCAAAGCATGACAGATATCTATCTATGGTCTGGGATAGGTGTGGCGGGCTGGACAGACGCGCTCGGAAGACATGGACTTCCGACGTGGATAGAAGAACGCCAGTTAGAAAGCGCCGATCACTGGTATTACTTGCAGTTTGTTTACGAACACAGTCGACCGCTGTCACGGCGTCTGATATATTATTACCGAGCCGGTTCCACGCTGGCCGATGAACAGCCAGATAAGTGGTAAAACGGTTCTAGTGAGCTGAATGAATATAGATGTCAGCTTGCGCTGACTTCCGGCCGGTGCGGTTGCATAGCGATCGTGAGATGGTTTTGTTTTCCTAACTCAAATATTTACTGTGAGATCAGTAAAGAAAAAAATTGATATTGTGAGCAACCTACACCATTCATACATATGTCAGGCACTACTTCAAGTTGTAAATCCGTTCTAACACTTGTCAGTCTTCAGCTGTACCCAGGTCTCCTTCTCTGCCACCCTTGCGCTACGAAGCTTAAAAATAAAAGTGGAATGATCTTGCTTTTGAGATAGCAAGAAGGGTGCTCTCCTACCAAGCCGGCAATACATTGACCACAGCTCAGTAGTTATAAATGTCCATAACCAACAGCGACTACTTACCATCAGGTGACATCTATGTTGTTTATTAGGATAAATATTAAAAAAATATCAGTGAGGATAATTACCGATATTAAAAAAATGTTTCCACAGATATATCACCACAAGACGTTCATTATATACAAACAGGACATATAACTCTACACCGTTGCTGTAATCTTACGATGTTTCCTAACATTTAATATCACACATTAACACTGCAATCTCAACGCATCAGATGTCTGCACTCGTATGTTCGTAATGCACTTTTTACTCTTACGGTTTCTATATAAGCGAATGTTCATCTGTCAACTATACAATTATATACCTTCGCTTTTGTAGATACATACATATAAGAGTATCAATTAGCTTAATTAGCATGTTACAATGTTGGTTAAAATTGTGCACGAATATATAATTAAAATGTTGACAATATAATAAAAATAAACAGTATCAAATACTACAATGTCTATTAAAGCCAAAATAATTCGTTTCGAAGAGACATAAGGGCCGAAACAAAGGGCCGAACCAACATCACATGGTGCGAATATTCAATAGCGAACAGTTACTAAAATCGTTTCTGGGAGCTTAAGCGATAATAGTTCTATGGGTATTTAATAATAGTAATTAGAAAGATCTGTCTGAATTATAAACATGCACTTGCTAACTGGACGGCTACATGAGTATGAAGACAATTCTGTCATATCTAATGGGCGATACAAAATTACCGTTGTAATAATGAAACGTAGCTGCGTTAAATTGCAACTGCACACTTACATAATATAGTAACCTTAAGACCGTATGTACATAGACGATTACGTCGATGTCTTATGCACTTATACGAGCATTAATTAAAATTGTACTTTCAAATCTTGTACTATAAAGAAGCAATACCTGTATGTACAATATATGTTACGCGTTACGGAAAAACGGCTCAATTGATTTCCGTTAAATTTACTGGTTGGGGAGAGGGGGTTTCTTAGGTATTTTTTTATTGTACAATTTGTGGACTGAGTTTTCTTTTGGCATGTTCTCATTGCATTCTTAACTGTTCAAAGTTCATTCTGTTGAGGTCGCAATGCACGTGTATCTTCATACATATTTAACATTTAAATAAACGAAGCTATTTTTAATATTAGAAATCTGTAATAAACATTTAACTCAACCGTAGACGTTCGGCTGAAAGCTTTTGATCTTTGCCTCTTCTGTCTCTTTCCCACTTAAAACTTGAGTAATATGGATAGAGAGATAGAAAAATTGTATAGCTGTTGTAGAAGATTTACGAATAAGGTGTGTAACGTTTGCAATTAGATCAATGAACTGTACGTAGCAACTTTTTCTTTTATTGTTACCCGTTTTATATTTACGTGTATTATTATGGCTTAGTTTGATTGGAAAGATATTTTATAACTTTCAATTTAGACAGACAGACAGATGGCCAAATAGGCACAAAAGTAAATAGATAGAAAACTACTCTTTGCTTAAACCATAAGAAAACGCCTATGATCTTAATCTTTTTCATTTTGAGGTAGACGCGTATCCAACAATGGAACGTCTTTTGACGTCTTCCGAACCCTTTTGGGGTATTAATAAATACATGTAATATATTGGTGAATTAATAAATGAACAAATACTACAAAAAAATAAACTATAATATACGAGTAAGATGACGCTTTGTTCGTCTAATACAAAACAATTAGTTTACCATAAATCGTCAATTCAAATCCAAATAAAGCAATATAAATCATAAGTGTAAAGAATGTAAACGATGTTAATGGCGAAAGATTATGAGGCACGCGACCAGCGGCTCGCTCAAGCGGCTATCGCGATCGTACACATTACGGAGTTCTGAAACAATCTCAATGTGAGCCGTTACCTTGAGACCTGCACGATTCGAAAAAAGCTTTTATTATCATTATTACATCATGCTACGTCCCTGATAGGTTAGGCAGAGACTACCGAGTGCCGAATATCTCTATCCGTAGATGCCTGACGCACTTCTACTTTCATCACTCTGTTGACTATTCATACACGAAATAACAGAATAAAAACCTCATGTCAGTTTCTTTTCTGTTACAGATTGTTACCAATAGTATAACTCTACTTAAGTTGAAAAGAACGATATTGACTACAATCCAAAATTAGATTTCGTATCGAAATGATTATTAGTAGATATTATAATTGTTTGTTTATTGGAGGCGTTCTAGCTAATCTGTCTCTGGCTAACAGTTGCGTAACGCGAACAAACGTTTTTATTGTTAGAGCAGCGTTTCACCTGAGACAACTTTAATTGTCATTGTTTTTTTTTATGTAATAAGCAGGCCTCTTCAATAGCCTCCAATAGCACGCCACTGAGCTCGATCTTCAGTTCTTCGTATCCACGTAATTGAGGGCATTGGATTAGAATAGGCTACCTGATAACCTAATGGTCGTTATTCAGTCCACCGCATTTCACTAGCGTAGAAGACTGTGTATTTATGACCTTAGCCCTTCTTGCCTATGAGAGGACTTTTAAAAAAAATCTCTCTCTCTTCTCTTCTCTTCTCTCTTCGGACTCTTTTAAAAAATTAGGCAATTTTCGTATACAATACACACACTAATCACGAAACTATTTAATAAATAAAAAGATCTGTATAATAAGAACTTTCAATGTGAATAGTATTTTTTTTAAAGCAGCCCAATTCATATGTTATACCTATGCGTATGTAGGTAAATATACAGTAATCAAGTTGTGATTTAAAGCCTACTAATATGTATATCACTTTAAATTCCTTTCGAGCTTCCATCCTGCAATCTATTTCACTTTCTGAAACTCCCGTAAGACCATTATTATTATTATTCAATGTAACCACGCAATGAAAACGTTTCACCCTCATACGTAGTATAACGGATGTTGCCGAAACACAAATCTTTGAGGGTGCATTTAAATAAAAAAATGCCAGAACCTATAAACGGACCGTTCGTTTCGTTCCCATTGTTCACAGGACTTTTATAAAATTAAAGCAGACGAATTTGATATTCAATTTAATATATTTTTTTTTTTGTTGTTTTGCAGGAGGAACTGGAAACACTTCGGACGAAATTGGAAAAAGTGGAAAGCGAGCGAACACATTACAAAAACGAGGCGGAGAAATTTGAAACTAAGGTAAGCTTATAATAAGTTTTAAAATTCCGTTAAGTTCAGGTGCACATACAATCATAAAAGTTTCTTGTCACTAGCGCGGGTTTAGTTTCAGCTAAAATCCTTGCAACCCAATCGAATGGTTTAAATAAAATACAAGCGTATCTTGAGTATCTAATGATTAAAATTGTTTTATTAGGTTGCTTGCCCACTTCACCAGAATTAGCAAAGAGCATAATCCGACTAAGGTCATTGACGCAACAAGACGTTTTTTCGATTCAACAACAGGTTTTGGATTCAATATCAGGTTTGATTTCAATATCGCAATAATGGTTAATGATGTGTTATTGCGGTGATTCATTGGCGAGTGTAGACGTGGGCTACCTGGAAAGTCAGTTAGGTTAATGTGTAAGTTTTTGAATTATCAGGTTGGTTGTCAAGCGAACGCGCCGTTCGTGAATGCACGCGTCATTGAATCAACCGCTTTAATAATCAGCGAGTCGAATCCCGATCTGAGGAGATGAAGCCTCGTCCGGTCTGACCGGACACCGACTGTAACAATAATGGAGCTTATTATAAAAAGGACAAAAACGTGTTTTCTCCCAGCGAATATTAATCAATCGCTTTTTTTAATAGACTCCATAGCTCGTTCGAACACTTTAAACGATCGCTGTTGAAACAAATGAAAATCATATGGCTTACTGAATAAGACTATGGACGTATTAAACGTATTGCACCTGGATGCAAAGCATATAGCAGATAGCATAGAAAATATATTACTATTCTTCGGCCGTCATGTCACAGAATATGTAGGATTCCTATGAATAATAATTATAATTTCTGGAAGGGTATAGCTACTTGGCACTCCATGCTTTCTGCCGCCTATCCTGTAAAAAGATAAGATGCGAAAATTTTTCTCCACCCGAATACAACTGATGCATCTCATAATAAACACTGCGCAAACGCAAATAACTATGTTTACATCATTACGCCATCTAGCGTGACGCCGGTGTATTAATATACCAAGTTGTCGTAATGTCATCTTTACGCATTCATAGATGTCACTAGTATATATTCCGTTTGATCTTTAGATGTCACCTTATGATGTGTTGAATGTCTTCTACAATTTTTTGTAGAGAAAATAATAAAAGCGTTTTTTTGCTTTTCTTTTAGTTTTAATACATTCATTTATTGTAATTGAATTGCTATTTATACACTTCAATTTATATGCAGTTACTAACTTTGAATGGTCAGTAGATAATAAAGAAAAATTTTAAAAGAACCAATGCATATTTAGGCTAGCGTGTAAACCTTGTTTAACCATAGACTTCGTCTTTATTAAAGTGATCGTTTAAATATTTAATAAATTTAACTATCTCGTTTAAGCACGTATGCCATAGTATCGTAATAAAACTACGATAAAGTTTTTATTAGCAAATGACGAGTTTGTCATTGTAATATGTATAATTTGACATTCATATATCGTATTTGTGTCAAAATAATGTAGCATAGTATAATTTTACTTGGATATAGTATATTAAATAACTATTAACCTTAAAGTCGCAAAAGAGGCGGAAATAATTAAATAAAGATACTGGGACTTGTTTAATGAATTCAGTCTGGATTGGTTCATCTGCGTTACTATGACCGTAAGTAGACACTATATAAGACACAGACGAATTACGTCTTCTAGAGCTAATAGAAATAAAATGAACGCTCGATTAGCACGAATAGCTTAAACAAGCAAGCGAAGCAAAATGGTACGAAGTCCAACCTCAGCATTATATTAGCTCACTCATTATGTCAACCAGAGATTATTTATTTATGGATTTAATGTAATAATGCCATGTGGCATTTTCTACCAGTCAACCCAAGATTTTTAACAACTCCAGAATAAATATATATACACATATAGTATGGATTGGCATTATCTAAGCGACTAGTCTGTGTTCTGTAGCGGTTAAACGCGCGGTTAACGATTAGTTAAAAATATTGCTCTATTTTTATGACCTGTAACTAGAAAACGTCCATGAATACCATCTAGCAACGAGTCAATGAACGACGCACAAAAATTCGTAGAGTTGTAAATTAAAATTATAGGTACCATTATATCGTAATGTAGAGACTGACTCTATACATATGTATATGTCTATAGACAAGAGATGTTTTCGGTTTGTTATTATGAATAAGGACCATACGACGAAGTGACGGGGGCTGAGAATATTAAATAAAAAACCACAGAACTTTATAAAAATATCCGCGAAGCTCTAACTGTACTCTATTTTTAAATCTCTCAATACGGTCAAGACTAGCTCGTCCAGTTGTGTGGTATATCCTCCGAGTATCGATTCTTGAATCGATTTTAATCTTTTATATTCTTAAACGGTCATGACAGGTGTCCCAGCAGAAACTTTTTAATCACATTCTCGTTATTAATGTCACATTTGTCGGTTTAAAAAGCATTGGTATATACATAAGTATTTCGGTTCCAACAAAAAAACTAACACAGGTGCTGTTTAAAAGTCAAAAAATCATAACGTCATCTCTTTAATCCCTGAAAAGATAGGCAGAGGTGTCTAGTACACTCCCACGTTTCACTAGTTACCATAAACCGCCTATTGCCTATTGATGTAAACCGGAGACAAATCCAGACGCCGTGTTGCAACTAGGAATTTGCAATTAGAAGAATCTGATAGTACACGACTGGGGAATTAATCCTAGGACCTCGATCGGCAGTTGCGCTTGCAGCCGCTCGATCAACGAAGCAGACAATAATTGTACATATCGTTATCATAGTCGTACATAATCGCTGCACACAATAACGGTTATCCTAAATTAATGGCATTTTCACACAAATTCATCTTCTGATGACGTCATAGAAAATCATTTGATAAAAAGTAGCAATCGCAATCGAAACAATAGTTCGATTATCTCGTCTCTGTTTATTGAAGAGGAACGCTCCGCCCACTGTCCAGCCACTAGTCACTGCATTACGCGAAGGCATTGGAGACAAACGATTTTCAATCTTTTAGCGTATACATTAAAGCCTAT
Source organism: Parelbella ahira ahira (assembly GCA_018244795.1). NCBI lineage: Eukaryota > Metazoa > Arthropoda > Insecta > Lepidoptera > Hesperiidae > Parelbella > Parelbella ahira. The sequence continues at coordinate 6,970 of DWME01001040.1, forward strand.
GGTACGCGTCCTTGTCTTTTGCATAAGCGGCTCTAGTAGGATTCTAGCTCTCCTTGAGCTTAAAGGTTTTACTCGTCGACTTCATGTCCCGGTGTGTTTACGTGTGCTGTGCGTTTTTTAATATAGATCATAAAATGATTGATTGTCGCGTCTTGTGATACATTCAAACGTTTAGTTGACCTCTCTCGTCTCTATAAATGCATGTAAGTGTGTTTTCGTTATTTTATTTATAATTTTATATTTTAAATAGATAAACCAAAAAATTCAATTAAACCGATGCGAGCGAAGAAGGTAGCGTAGTTGTAACACACTTGTTTTGTATTCTCATATTAATCAAATTAAATATTATGGACGATTCTGAGATTGAAACGATTTCCAAAAATTAGTACATGGTAATCGTTTTTTAAAATGCTATATTTAGAGTTGTTGTTTATTGTTAATATTTGATTTACAATATACAGCAATATTCAAATACTCAATATTCCAGTAGTATCCGACTCCTGCTTTTATTATTAATATCATGAAATTCAATATTTTTTTGGCCAATGGTATAATAATGTGAAAACAGTTTTAAAAATCTTCTCTTATTGTCGTGAATACCTTGTTGCCAGCTGTCGGGCGACCTGTCGCCTGTCATGTCAAATCTGTTCTCTAGTTCGTGCCTACTACACGTGGATTGGTAGGCGGCGCGGCTTTCGGCGTGCATATTTATGCTGGTCTGATATTTATGTAATAATTTTGATGTTCATTTCTTTTTGAATGTAGGCAAAGACAACAAGCGTTATTACTGATTAATTCTGTACGCCTATCTGGAATATATTCCTGAAACTATGTGTTCATGTGCGTTTGTGATTCAGAGTAATTGATTTGTATGCAAAGTAGAGTTAACATTGGTAATATCTTGGGACAGTTAACATTCACTGATGATTTGCGTCCAATATCAAGTTAACAATAGTTATGTAATACGAGTGTCGGTTATCTGACTAAAAACTATCCAGAGTCTTTTGCTAAAATAACCAGACGGCTGATAAACATAGATACATATGTACATAAGTATTTTGCAGCTCTTACCTACCCTGTAGCTGTTATAGAATGGTCCAAGTAGTTTCGGGTCCAGATAAAAAACGAAAAACTGTGCATTTATTACACAAATACTTGCCTTGACTGGAAATCGAACCCGCAATCTCCGTCTCAGCAATGTCACTAAACAGCAACTTGACTGCAAGTCAATCAGAGACGAGTCGAGACGAAAAATACTTGAAATTGTAACACACACACACACACACACACAATAACACATCGTAAACTTCTTGTGATTGTGCATTTTTCTTTGAATATTTGCTCCGAAACGCCATAAAATACGACAAACATAAAACATAGCTTAATTCTCTTTTGAACGCGACGCTTTTACGGTCACTTAATATGTATCAAGTCGGTCAGAAAAGTCAACAAAATGGTTACTGAAAAGGGTATTGATAGATTCTATTTAGGCCTTTACATACATACTTATACCTATATAGTTACATATGTATAAATATGTCGTGGAAAATTCTTATTAATTTATCAGAAATTATAATTACATACCAACATTCCGCGGTTTCCGTTGCGAGTAATCGGATAATGTAGGTACTGATATGTAGAGCAAAAATTGTTTTATAAAGGGGCAACTGATGTCTTTGAGTGATATAAAAAAATACAATTAGTTGAAAGAAATGCTTTTTTTTCCATTCGCTCATCTTTTTCGTTTTTTTTTTTTTTGCATATTTGGTTTGTAAAGCGTCAAGTATATATTATTGCAGTCTATTTATTTATCTTGTACACCAAATAACATAACGTCAGTCTCTCTTTTCTCTGTCAGTTCATCGATTGTTTTATAAGAAATCGATTAAATTTATTTGATTTACGGCATAATGAATAATTACATAATAACTGTCATATTGAGTTTGCTCAGTGGGCACCGAAACGGCACACTAATATGATTTTAATGGTCCAATAAGTCTTCGGAGTATTTTCCATTATCTATTACCACACTTTAAAATGTAAGTAATTAACCAAGTACCCATTAAGCATGCTTATCATAGTGAAACAAACAATCGTACTGGACTGACCCGATGGTCCAGTGGCTAGTTAGTTTGAGCTGCGCAGAGCTTCGTGGGTTCGGTTTGCGTCCAAAATAAAAATATTGCTATTACAAAATAATGTTTCAGTCAATCAACTGTTTACTAAAAATCTGCGCGTAATGCATGATGTTTTCAGGTAATAGATTATTGAGAAATACGCGTGTGACATGACGAGGTGAGACATACACTCTTACGTCGTTAGAATATTACGAAAGAATGCATACGCACTTTGGTGTTTTTTTTTTCTGTGACACAAGTCTTAACGTGAATGTTGCCAATGAATATGGGCTGTTCGCGTCACTGGCTTCTTATTTTTTTTGCTAAAAAACCTATTATATTTAACGCGCGTTCTCTTACGTTCATTACGGGTCAATACGCATTGCAATCCGCTCTCGTTCCATTCAATATCGTTCAATAACATTGAGACCTCTATCGTACTTTAATACATTTTTTACCTACTATGATCATTATCCACTCATTACGATGATCCACTTATTAGCACTGAAGCTATACGAATGAAAAAGAATTAAATAGTAGTATTTTAAAATGTAATACTTACATATCCGTTGTCCAATAGGTACTTATGTGATATTTTTATCTACCCTTTGTTTGGCTTTCAGTATTATCAAAATGCTCCTTGATTGTAGCACCAATACTCTACCTGTAACCGTAAACCAATTTATGAAATATCTTGAAATTTGGGTTTTTCTTTAATGTTCTTAAGCCATTATAAATGTTAATAATAAGTCATAATAATCGTTTATATTACATACGGTACTTTTGAGGTATATGTTTAGAGATGAGAGACCACAAATTCCTTAAATTAACTATTTAAATAAGTCCGTATCGTACAAACTTACATCAGAAATCTCTGGAGATGGTATAAAAATTTCTCTTAGAAAGAGCGGAATATTAGACAGCTCTAGTGTGAAAAGACCGTAGAAATGAACATTTTATGCCACGGCGAACAAATATTATGGAGAATGTTCCCTTGACCGAGAGTATATAAATAAGCTACTGAAAACTCGCTGTACGCAAATAATAAATCCGTCTGAATGAGGGACTCGTGACGAACGGGTAAATCAGTTTTATTATAAAAGTGAATAATGTATGACGAAGAATTTTCGTCGACATCTCGCTCTAATAGAATTCACTAGAGTCTTCCAGAAAGAATCACCTATGTTTATATATATAGGATATCTTTATACCCAAACGAGTAACCAGTACCTCGATTAACATGGAAACTTCCTTTATTTTTGCGAATATTTTTTTATTAATTTGCTTTTGTCTTACGTATTTCTTCGTTTCTATAGAAATTAGAGAAAACAAATTGTCTCTGAACAAAAACTTATAGTTGTTTTACGACCTATTAATAATATTTATTTATTTTATCGTTATCAAATTATGTAATCTTCAAGATAATATAACAACAATAGTCATTCAGTGGAACAGTTAAAAAGAATATATTGAGAATTGCTCAGCCATTTTATAATGAAATCTCTTCAAAACCATTTCAGATCCGTAAAATCCGTTACGAAACCTCTCCGTCAGGACATTAGTGTTGGCGTCTTGGGTCGGACCCTTTTTATTAGAGCATAAAGACACCTGTAAACCTCTGATATCTGTGTTACTCAATAGCACATTCTAGAAGCGGAGTTCAATGACCGAAATGTTTTCGACGTTACACCGTTAAATAAAATATATTAATAAAGAACTACACATACGTATTATTAATAATAAAATATTTACGCTTAGTAATACTAATAAGCCGTATAATAATTTGTAATGTTAACCGCGATACAAACATTTTGTACATTAAACATTTACGAGGTGGACGCTTGAGACACTAGACACATAGCAGTAGATAGATTATAAAGCAGCTCATATCGGAAGCATGATGCACGTGCGACGTGTTGTTCGCTGCGTTTATTTAGCGTCTTTATATTAATTCGAATGTTAGGTCGTAATAATAACGCTCCAAAATCAATCGATGGTAACAAAGTTGAATGCTCTTCTTAAACAGTGTTTGTTTTTAGTCCAACTTTCTTGAAGGGTTTCTAGGCAAATCTAAATTGCGACTTTTGTGGCGGACTTTTATTAGATAGTCCTACGTAGGAACTTATTCACCGTATCCTTTTCCAATACATTAAATCTCTTTATATTTCTGCCTGCCAATATTTTTAATAATTGTAAGACAGATATCTTTTTAATTATTTAACAGCTCGAATAACCAACATTCAAACTCTGACTTCACCAATAACCGTCGATTTCAAACCTTACAATGCGTTCTCTTCGCCTGTAAAATAACGCATCGTGTGAACATGGCCTTAGTTTAATTTTAAACGCGACACACGCTGATCTATCTCATTGACAGCCGTATTTTTATTTAATCGAGCGACATGAATGTAGCCAGCTGAAGTTTCAAATTTATTTTGTACACCTAACCCAATTACAACGTGCAAACATTTCGTGTTTATTTTTTTATACCAAACTCTACAAGTTGTTGTCATTAATCTGTGCATTTAGGCTATATTCTGACCTATTAAAAATGTGTTCGATTTTAATTTTCGCTATCTTTTAAAGGAAGGCTTCCTTGTAGTGTTGCGATTTTGCAACTTTTATATATAAAGTACAGTGTCATCTATAGGAATGTTATGATGACGCTTACTTTAATTTTTATTTCAATACGTAGATAAAGTACAAGATACGTAATACACTATGTCATACATACAAAAAACATCATACGTACTCAACTGTATATATTTTGTTCAGAATTCGAATGTTTTTAAATATTTTTCGTTTTAAACACTTTTAAATATGACACAATTCGTTAACAGCTCAAAGTATACTGTATATGTACATTAAAAATTTATAAGTGGTTTCCATATTTCTTTGATTAGACCCTAGAATCCTGACATTGCATAGTCTCTTTTGCAATCGCCCTATACAGGTCCCAATCATGCCCTTTTAAGAATCCCCAATTTTTGAACGATATAATAGTATTAAATATGATTAACTTATATGTTCTTTTTTAAGACATATTTGTAATAATCCAATAGGCTTACCACCTACTCCATGGTGGAACGTATAACAGAAGTGAATACACTCTTGTGACACTCCTTTAGGGTAATAGATACGTTCTGTAATGTTATGCTATAATACAAAAACCGTTATAATTAAAGTGTTCCATTCGCAGTCCCCCTACGCCGCATCGCTCCCGCGTGCCCTGATTCTGAATGATTTACTTGTCCAGAAATATGCGTCGCACTGGAAAATTTGCCGCCACCCGGTCCGCTTACGAGACGAGCTAATTAAATGTAAGACGTTCTCGGAAAAACGAACTTGCTCGTTCGCGTTTGAAACTTTTATCTCTTTTCACGTTTAATTTCCCCCTCAAACAACTCCACTTTAACATCATAATCGTGTTAGCATTTGTCGTTTAGTTTGGAGCAATATTCAAGAATCATTTGCTTTATAAAATACTTAAAACAACGTTTTTAGTGAAGTCATCATGCTTTTGTGGCAACTCTGACCACTGCTCGGGTGTTTTTCTTTATTTACTTCCGTCAATAGACCTTATCACTATGTGAAGTTTCGCTGCAATACTGAAATAGTCGTAGATGACGACCGCTTTTGTCTTCGGCGACGTTCAAAGACAAGGTTGTGTTCTGGCTTCAGACGACACACGAACGGAATAAAACTATAGTAACAAATCTATTGAACGGTGGTTCAGTAGGATTTTTTTGGCATTTTACTATTATTATTATTAATATCTTCTTAGACTCAGCTTGTACTTAGGCGATATTATAATATTTTGTAGCCTTTTCACGAGTCTCTCTCTCTCTCTCTCTCCATCCGATGTTACTGTCAGTCGCAATCCTACTAACCTGTTGACGATTAAAACTAAATAATTACCAGTCTTATTAACTTGACTGTAACAGTCCTATTCCAGCTAGTCCTACAATCCAGCTTTATGTCGATAGCATAAATCTCACAGCTTACTTGTGACTACAAGCCCAACGTTGACCCCTTAAATGAAAAAATAAATATATTTAATATTTACTACGAATGCCAATGTGCTTCAGTATCCAGCAAAATATCGAACATTGGTATGGCAATTTTCTATTTATCACGTGCATTCAAGACTTAGTGTTTAATATGAACGAACTATATAAATACCGGTGTTTGCAGCGATAAAAAGCGCCCCGCCCACGCACCGCGGACGATATAATTACATTTGTCGTCCGTTGGAGATTTTCAAGGATTTACAAGTTGTGTATAAAGATAAACGGTAATAACGTATATTTTTTCATTATTAATGACTTGTGAAATTTCGTTGAAATTTTAATGGAATGTATGTATGTATCTTTCAATACATTTACATTGAAAGAGAATAAATATGCGCCTCTTCCTTCGTCTTGCCCTTGCTTCGTTTGTTGTTTATCACATTTCAATTGTTGGATTGAGTTTTTCAATCTCATTCCATAGCATTGATGTCACAACAAGTGATATTTTAACCGTAAAACCGTCATCATTTTGTAAAGATTTTTTGTCTCACGGAGCGTTAAGTCGAATTCTAACCCTCGAGAGTCTAGACTATCGCTGTTCCTACAATTCCAATTTGTCAGTTCAGTATATTCGCCTTAATTTACTTCGCTGTCAAAATATGTGGTATTACAGGCTAACCTCCTAACAACACTTAACTTTCGGTGCATTGTATTGTATTCTTTGTATTGCATCATACAAACCGAAGACAAGGAGAGATGGCAAAGATGTAACGACGATTAATTTGTTAACGTTATTATAAGTTTTTGCTACACGTGTTTAATTTTTAGGCCCCAGGCGTTCGTTCAACCCGAACAATTCAGCTTGATCAGATCTACAAAATCTCTAGTCAGTTTGACAAAATGCTACAATTAATTTCGTGCCGACCTTGTCATGACTCGCTAAAGTTTTACATTTTTTTTATTTAGAAGATTGGTCTTATTGATTTTTGCATTAAAATAAATTGACAGAAACAGAATTGCAGACAAACGGTAGACTTATTATTTATTAGAAATCTCCCTTATAAATACTCCTCATAGGGTTAGTAATTAGGTACTTACAATACGTGAGAACTAATACGTAATTTACAAACGTAAAACGTAATGTTACGTTTTAATCTAACGCAAAATTTTACGTTTGGGTTGTACAAAACTGGGGAACGTTCGCGTGTCCCTTTAGAAGTTATCGTAACTGGACGAAACGACTATTGACATATTTCGTCGTTGATCGCCTGTACCGTGTTGCGTAACACGTGGCGGTAGCGGCTAGCAGCCGTAGGTATTCGGTGCGAACGTTGCATCAGCAGTGGGCCGCATTGGCAGACGGACGGGAGCCGTTATTTATTTTTTATTGGCCACGCCCAAAGTAGTATACCCAGCCCCAGACATACGTACTGTGGATGGCATTCGCGTCTTTTCAACATTTAAATATGTTTTGATTTCTTTCGTCTCAGCTTATTTCGTGCCTTTGATTTGATTGTCATAACGTAAATAATACCCGTTTAATACATATCTTAGGACATCTTCACACGTAGATGAAGTCTGTTCCAGACGGCTAAAAAACCACGTGTATAGATACTTACACATTTAATTAAATAATTATTATTTCATGTAGTTACTTGTGTTAGAGATCGAATTAAAGTGAGGTTATATCGCAGTAATCCGCATATACGATGTAAGATGGTGTATACCTTCGTGGACTACCCACGGCCTACCTCGCACAAACGACGCATGAGCGTGAAAACAATATGTAAAACATACACTATTATACGCACAACCGGCAACACGTATTTTGTGTCAGTTGCAAAGTTGTATTTGTAGTTGTATTTTCATAGACATCTCCTCACCATAAACTCAGTGATGCACACCCTCTATTCTATATCGCACATTTGCGACTAGAGTGTAATATGCAGCTAAGAACACTATCTTTCAGTAAACAGTTCAGAAAGTTCGAAATCATAATTATTCTATCCGAAGAGTCATGCCGTCTTCTTCCAGGTTCTTCTTCTTATTTCAAAATACGTAAAGTATTGACAATTCCCAGACAAAACAAACGCTAACCTGAGATTTTTTTAATTACGTTGATTTGTTTCATAGAAATAGGTACATACATACATATTTTCAAGTTTCTTTAGAAAGTGTCAACTACGCACAACCACGTTTATCCCACATATAAACATTTTACAGATAATAAACATGTTTACGGATACTATATTAAACAGGATGAGAGTCGGCTGTCGTTGTGAATGTTTTCGTAGAACTCTCTTGCACACGCGATTTACGTGTTAATAATACCAAAATGGATTTATAGGTTGGTTAAATTTTCATTTTTTCTAAACAGCACTCTTTTTAAATGTTTGTTGTTTTTAATTTACGTGGTGTGCAATAAAGTGTTTTTGTATTGTATTGTAAAGTACATATATTCCTAGCAAGTTGTACTGTTCAATGACAACGTACATAACTATATTATATAATGTTGCGACTCTATTCGGTGTTCTACTTGCCGCCACCACTAGATCAAGTCCTCCTTTTATAAGCCGGATATTAAAAATAAATGAAACAAGATTTTCTCTAGAGAATACTAAATAAGTCAATAGTTTTTTAGCTTTCGTCTGTCCTGAAAATTTCTGATCTCATCTCAACAACCGAATTATTCATTCCTCTGTTGGATACCAGTATGTTCACAAAATGAAAAAATCAAGGCCAAAACTGGCCACGGTGGCTAAGAGCAAGTTGTTAAATTTTACAAGTTTTACATAATGAAGTAATCATGGACGCACAGATTACCTTAAACTAATGTCCTTTAATATAGAAACGAGTGAAATTTGCTCTTAAAAACACAATGAAACCATCAATGTTAGAAATGCGTTAAAACCATCAGAAATGCAGACAATTGATTTGAAAAGCAGAAATCTAATCAAACGAGTTAGCACAGCAGAGCTGATGATAATAATGATGGTGGTGACACCCCATCGGTAGCCTCACTCTACACTGATAAGAACACTCCAGAATCTGCAACGGATCGCATCGGTCTACTTCCTTAAATACGTCGTAAGCTACTTTAAATCAGGTATACGCTACGCGTTACCTCGCGAAATTCTCTATGAGAAATTAAGTCTCAAATGCGTAGGTTAAGATCAAGGGCACATAATATATACACGTGAATGATACGTATACAAGGGCTTTATTTCGGTACTCATCAACTGACAGCGTTAGTACGAATTCTTGGCAAATCCTGTATTGTTTTTGCCAAACGTTGGTTATTTTAACTAGTTTCGAGGTTCAGTTAATGGCGTTTGCGCATTGGTTCTGGATTTATCTATCAAACGCAATCTTGGGAAATTTAATCGAAAGTGTGACTAAAGAGACGAAAGATTAAATTTTAGTAATGTTACTAGAACTAAATGTAAAACTTAGTACAACTGTGTTTGAAAAACATCGTGAGAAAACTTACCCACCTGAATCTCCATCATGTTTTGTTAGTCGTGTATAATTCATCAGCCCATACTTGGCCAGCGTGACAAATTATGAACTTCATCCTCTTCATTCCGAAAGATTTATGCCTAATATTGGAATGATAATAGGAATGATGATGCAGTGGAATGTTGATGCATTAACATGTCGATAAATTTTGAGGATCAAAAGTTTTACGACTTGACATTATATGTTCTTGTTTTACAAAAATCGTAAAATTTTTAAATCTCAACCGTTTGGCAAGCTTCAGTGCACTGTAAAGAGTCATGTGCATTCATCGCACTTTCGGAATTTATGTTTAAATATAACATGAAATAAACGACTATAAATGTTTTGGAACAAAATTCACACGGATTGATAAACACAAAGATAATTTGAAACAAATACTAGTGTTTCTTGCACAATAATGTTTTTGTCTAGATTGAAAATCAAACCCACATCCTATGCGTCGGCAATCATATTCACGAGGTACTAGACCAATACACTAGCCCACTTGTCAGAGTAGTTGAATGTAAAAGGAACTGAAAAATTATATTATTAATCATTAAGCTAATAAACGTCCATATCGCTAATCAACAAACATTATATTTGTAGTGTATATAATGGCATTCGAAATCCTTCACGGTTTCCGGTTGGCTGCTTCTGCGCATTCTGCTACGTCTCGTGCGTCTGATCTATTGACAACTGACCTAATTCACGTGGCTGTTTAATTTTACATTAGTCAGTTAATTTCGGTGTTAGCTTTTAACGTTCCTGAATGTATGTTTATGACTCAGTTTAGATTACCCCATAAGTGACGTATGCTGCTATAGACTCAGTGTCGCAAGAGTTCGCAAAACCAACAAAACGCAGTGTCGTTAACTGCTTTTTGAAGGTCCAATGATGTCGGTCGTGCGTGCACTTCGACATCTACGTAAACTAAAATAGTCGAGCGCTCACAACTGCCCGGCGACCGAGATAGCCGGCGCAGTGCGTCCGCGGAGCCCTCTCGCGCCGGTTCTATTTCGAACGATGTCGAAGTCCCAACGCATCCAGAGCCGCTCGCGACAATAATACTGCACGCGGCGGTGAAATGGCACTGGACTTTCACCGCGGGAAACACTTCCGCTACTGTAGGAAACGCAAGCGTCTCCACGCGTAATAGAACATGCCGCACGCAAGCGTCGTTTCACCCGCCGCGCTCAGGATGGACTCCAACCGCCTCAGCATACGAATACCAAACGACACAACGAACGGCAGTCATCCCACCATCAATGGAATTTCGTCGCTGAATTCCAACGGACCGCTGTCGCCACCGATATTGGATGTGACACCGAAGAAACCACCAAAACCTCCAATTGGTAGGCCCATATTACCTATGAAAAAATCCAAGACACTTCCCATCAACTTCGAAGAAACAGTGCCACCAAAAGTTTCTAACAGTCTTCTAAACGGAAAAAAGCTTTTCCTGTACAAACCACTTAAAGAAGTACAGACCATTCAACATAGCCCACAGGAAAATGGCAGCAAGTATATACCAACACGGACACAGAGCCCATTGTATAGAAGAAGTATGTCGTTGTCTGTGGAAACAGGATCAATAGCAGAGTTGGCAAAGAGGCATGGATCCAACAGCAGCTTACTAGTATCTCGGTCACCGAGTCCTTCTTCCTACAGCAGTATTAGGAGTACAACAAGTAATTACTCAACGTGCAGCAGTAATGGAACCTTTGTTCCGATGTCCCGTTGTTCAAGTATGAATTCGACTCTTTGCAATAGGTCTCCTACACCTAGAAGAATGTATCCGCAAACCTGTGACCCCGCCGAAAATGTGAATCTAAACGAACTTAAGTCGAAAGAACAGGCTCCTGTCGTTTTCGACGCTAACCTATCTTTCGTGCTTGGTTGTAAGAAGCAGCCGGTAAGACAGAAGTTTCAGCCGATAGCTGCTCATTTGGAAGAAGGCACATCATCAAATTATTTAAGCTCGAAAATCGATAACTTTCTGAGAAGAACCGACCACATAATGGACGAATGGCGGAGATTGGGGCATAAGGGTGATCCTGATTTGGATATGTACAGCAACGGGAAAAGAAGACTTGGCAGATCTAAGTCTGCCACTAATATAATGATCAAAGGATTCACAATGTTCAGCCGCAGCGGGAGCCGAGCTAGCAGTGTATGTAGATCATCCCGAGGAATTTCCGAAGATAGGACAACTGTGTCCGAAATGGACGAGGTTGGTGAATCATCTGTTTACAATTACTTTTATATCTGGCACAAAAATTGCGAGAATGTAATTTTTTTTATTTATATCTCGTACATACATAAGATATTTTGTAATAAATAATTCTCGACCGTCTCGAAGCAGCAGCGCTAACGGTGGCGCTTGCGCGGCGCTCGTTGGCTCGAGATTACCGCACCGGCGGCCGCTTGCCAAATATTTTTTTCTTCATTGTTGACTTCTTACGATAACTTTTACAAACGGGCGAGATTCTTGGCCGTCCGTCACGGGGACTACGACGCTGTCACTTGTGATAGTTCAAAGCTGGAGCCGGAAGTGTCTATTTTTTGTTGACAACGTTTGTTAATAAATATCATTTGACGTAAGAAATATTTAAGTTTATGGATAGGCAGCTTACGCTAGTCGAATGATAATGTAGCCAATGCAAATCCATCATACGCTCGTTACGAGCGGACCTCCCGTTCCGCGTCATTCTGTTCCAAATTTAACCTATTCCCATTGAAATATTGCCGAGCTGTTAGTCCTTCACTCATGATCTACGCGAGTAGTAAATATCTCATCGACTGTTGCTGCCACTAATGCATTATGGATATTAATGAGATTTCAAGTGATTTGTCCTCCTTCATGTAGGTCAAGTTTGTATGAAACGTTATTCTCATAACCATTTATATTATATATATGCATATTTTATTTATACTAAAATTTACTTCACACTTACATACATATAAGTTGCAAGAATTTTTAATTACGATTAGGTACCCATTAAACGTTCTTAAAGCTCAGGTGACGTTTTCTGCCATACGTGAATGCCATAATGGAAAAAAAGTGACATACAAAGATATAATATGTAAAAATTAGGAAAAGTCTAAGAAAAAAATTGAAATATTATAAAGCAAAAAAATGCAAATAACAAAATCGCAACGCAGAGTAAGACGGCAAAAAGGAGTATAAAAATTAACTGACAATAAAATAACTATTTTAAATTCTTCCCCACTCTAATGATATGCGACCACAACATACATTTATGATCCGATAAAAGGTAGATACATACATATATTGCTGGCAAGTTGCTTACGAAACTTCTCCACGCTCTTAACGTCGCCTGTGGCAGTAGATGCTTAATAATGTTGCAGAAAACTTTCTCGATTTGAATAAACGAACAGTCACTTTAACTTGTAATTTCTCGTGTCCTTGTGTAACAATGACATTATTTATTAGCTGTTTGTTTTGAGATTTAAATCATTTTTATTTTTTTATCACCGTTTATAAATTGCTTTTGTTATTATCATTGTTTACCGATTATGTTTCTATGTTTTTATTCATTACGATTATTTTACGTATTCATTTATCGACAATACGATTTTAACACGAAGCCTCTAGAACTTTTCAAATTTTCCTTAAGTTCATTAAGATTTATCAATCGCGGTTGTACTCGTATATAGAGTCTGTATATATGGAGTACATAATATAAAATACAAAACGGCTCATTGTTCTATAAAACAACTTAGATGTATAAAACGGTTAAAATCCTAACTATATTCGCATTCAATATCCACGGGCATAAGCATCTACAAGCATGTCAAACTAATTTAACGTATTAAAATCAGTTTCCATATACATGTTTTCTGGTTGAAATGGCGTATTTACCAATCCGAAAATACATTGAATACGTGCAATACGGTCTCATTTCATCGAAAGTCAAGGGCAATGCTAGAGCGGAAGTCATTTAGTATAATACATGAACATCCGTTACGTTGGAAAACATTACATCGCCGCTGGTGATTACGGACTTGGCTCTATTTCCAACTGTTCGAAAATGAATGAACATATAGTAATATTCTGAAAGGAAAATGTTAAAATAATTTTTTTATTGTTATTCACTAAATTGCAATAAATAATAATAAATATGCAGTGAATATTTTAATGAGACAGATGCTTGTTTTAATCGTTAATGCTTTGACGATATACGTACATATGTATGTAGATATGTACGTACGTACGATCTTTATCTTAAACATATTTCTTAGACTTCTTTACGCAATTACTTAATGTTGGACATTGAACTAGCTACACTTGGGTAATCCTGTAAAATTATTTGATGTAGAAAAGATTACCCTGTTCATCAATTTGCAATAAAAAAATGTAATATAAGTTTGATCGACAATGCAATAGTCACATTGCAATGATGTTGCAATAGTCTGACATGCTCATCAGTATTTTATTATAAGAATGATGTCTGTATGAATTTGAACTTGTATTTTATGCTCTTTTCTTCCCAGTTGTCTGAAGTGGGCGGCGAGCTAGCGGAGGAGCGCGCGGCGGCCGCGCTCGCCACCGAGCGCGCGGACGCCGAGGCGGCGGAGCGCCTGCGCGTCGAGCGGGACAACAGGGATCTGCTCACCAACAACCAGCGCCTGCAGCAGGTTTAATGTCTCTCTCACTCTTTTAGTAAATAAAGAATACATAGATACGCTGAAGAGCCTTCTTTCCCAGCAGAGCATAAGCCGGTAGGAATAAGAGTGACAATAATGCGTTTCAAAGCAAAAGGCTGAGAAACAGTTGTATATTTAATGTTGATGTTGATGGTTCTTTGGAATTTGAATAGAAGGCGATAGCACCAACCAACAATCATAACTGAACGGCTCGATAGTGAAGCCATTAAATAATTAATGTCCAATATTATAACAAAAACGAATGACAGAAACCTTACTTTCAATAAGATTATTAAGAAATAATCAGTACAATTTAAATCTATGTTTTTAAATTTACCTTAAATACATTTCAGTTATGTTGATACAACTGGCTTTTATTTGTGCCTGATAATTTATGCAATAGGTTGGCTTGGTAGGTTTTGTAACGTATACTTATGTAGATATAGTTCAAAAAATAGACAACTACACCTGTTACCTTTTAAAAATTACTACACGAGGTGGGAGAATTATTCTTATTAAGTATTATACTTTATTAATCTTTTTCTGCAGCCTTCACTCTACTGAATTTTTCTGTAGTCTTAACTCTGCACAAATTATTAAAATTTATATTCATTCCAATAGGCCTCCGAACGTCTGGAACTAGAACTGTTGCACTGGCGATCTGCGGAGAACGGCGGCGTCGAAGCCTCCGACTCCGAGGGCTCCGAAGCCGAAACGGGTGCAGGCGGCGACAAGTACAAGAGGAGGTTCGAGAGAGCCCACAGAGAACTGCAGCTGCTCAGAGCTCAACTTCGGAGGCAGCATGAGGACGACCTGGAACAGCTGGTCACCGTCAAGAAGCAGCTTGAAAAGAAGGTAAGAATCAGAGAAAAATATGTTTACTACAAGAATTAATATTGCTTGCCCTAATGTCTTGTATGTTTACTATTACGTGTTGGTGACGATATGCTGTCATCCATTATTCATCTCTTATCACTCTCTTGCAGGGGTTGATTGTAATAAAGATTCTTTATTAAAAATCTCTTATTCGACTTGAAGATCGAATATGTACACAAAAACAGAATTACATTGTCATCTATACGCCCTGACGCCCAGCAATGAACCTTAAAAAGCGTTGCAGATGTATCTAAATACAACTAAGTCAAACAGAGATATCTAAGTAGGTCGAGATACAAAAAACGAAAAATCTAACCATTCATATATCTGTATCCTAAACGCTTATCTCCAACGGTCCTCAGTCGGCCTCTGCAAAGATACGACGTCTATATTCAGATAGCATCTCCCTTATCGCCATCGGCTCGTGTTATCAAATGTATTACCTGCGAACTGGTTCGTCAACTGTATTTTCGAGCAGATGAAATCATCTCTCTGTGTTAGAGTACCTTTTTGTGAAAAAATAATTTTATTTTTTTCCCTTTCAATGTCATCAGAAATATCTTTGAATCAAATTGCATAAATCTATGAAAGTGATCAATTATGCAATCGTTGTCATTGTAATATATTTATAGTGGAAAATGAAATTGACATTATTTTTTGTGTAGTATTACTTAATAATGATGAAGTTAAATTGAACAATTCAAAAGTGTGTGTTGCAAATAAATTAATGACTTTTTTTTTTAAAAATTGTCAATGTGACACCTAACCGAATTTTAAAATCGTAAAAATGGTCGACGAATGTGAAGAGGTCAGTGCACTTTTGACATTTGACGCGTTGGGACAACCTGGCAGCGTTGGGGACATGATAGGTGAAGTGAGGAAGGGGGGGGAGGTTGTTTGTCTTTCAACATTTTTTTCATGTTTAATGGATTCTTCGCCGTCTGTCAATAAATATGATAACTGGTGATTAGTGACGTGTTTTTGGCTTTATTTGATTTTCGATTAGATTCTTGTCACCGCTAAACAAAATATTTAGTACTTTAGTACCATTGTGTACTCTTTGTGCGTTGTTTTATGCTTTGTAAAACCAGTACGATCTCGGCGAATCAATATTGAGACTCAAAGTACATTTACATTCAAGTATCACTCATAATGTTAAGACATTACAGAAACTTTCTAGATAATATTTATTGCTGAAAAAGATAATATTTTTTGATTAATAATACTAACCTGTTCTGTGGACTTAAAAAGCTATCAGTAAAAAGATATCCTTAATGCGCGTCATGTATTATATGGTAATAAAACAATATGTATAACATATTATTTATAATTAACATGGAATTAGAGCTTAAATGAACGAAAAATGAATGTATGTGGGTGGTATTGGGAATGTCAAGTAAAACGATCAACTTGCAATGATAATAATTTTTATTTTACACCGTTCTCATTTCGCAACCTAACCGCCATTCGTCGTCCGTCGTACTGCGTCCCTCTCTCTCAGACCCTTTCTCTCTCCGCCCAATCATTCCGTTCCATGCTTACCACTTATTGCTTCCTTACGTTCCATTCCCACATGTATGTATAATTATTATTAAAGTTTCCCATTCATGTTCGTACCCCAGGTGCAAGATGCGTACGAGGAGGTGGAGGAGCAGCGGGCGGTGGCTGCGCAGTGGAAGCGCAAGCTGCAGAAGCTCACCAACGACATGGCCGACTTGAGATCGCTGCTCGACGAACAGGTGAGCGAGACACCAGCCGTGACACGGTACTCTCTATTGCTGCAATTAATTATATCCAGCATAAAGCTGAACGCCTAAGTCCCGATACACATTTGCTAATTCTCGCACATAGTAGTAAATAGATATATAAAACCAAATCAAAGATTTTGTATAGTGTACTATGTCGCAATTGCTATGATTGCAATAGTAATGTAAGTCGTATTATGAAAACGAAAATTTCATTAACAGAATGAGAAATTAACATTAATATTCCTACATTGCAATATACATACATTATGTATGTATATATGTCAAATTAGCCAATTATAAATTTCGGTATGCATTCTGAGCAGACAACATCGCGTGGTCAATGATGATTCAGTCAATTTGCGCAATTCTAATAATTTCTATCGTCGCCGCCCAACGAGACCGTCGCACGGTTAATTCGCCGCCCGCCCACGCGCCGCTCACTGTACCATTGTTTATGTCTGCTGGATATTTCAAGCGTTTCTCAATTAAATGGTTAATTTGTATTCGACACAATTATTTACATTTCCGTCTTAATAAAATGATTCACCGTTTTCGTATACTCATATTTTTCGTATTGCATGTGTGATATGTACAGCGTGCTTACGAGCAAGTTGAAGATTGGAAGTATTCAGAATAAAGAATATTATCCGTTACAGAATGTGTCCTAATATATGTAATTAAACATATTTCTGACGAAGTTCTAACTGATCGCTGTGATGTCTGTCCTATATATTAATAGACAAATATGTTCCTATATTCTTCATATGTTTGATATAATTGCGATAATAATAAGATCATAAAGCTACTTGACAAACAATGCAAGGGCGAAGATCAATTTACATGGGAATTTTAGAGACTAAATTTCTTGAAGTATCTAAATGTATTGCTGAAAGTCGCTACTTGATATGAGCGTTCACACTGCGGCGGAGGCAGTGTTCCCGGCGTCCAGTGTATGATGCGGCGGTACGTTGCAGACGTGCCGCAACAACCTGCTGGAGAAGCGGCAGCGCAAGTTCGACGCGGAGCTGCAGGGCGCGCACGAGGAGCTGAAGCGCGAGCGCGCCGCGCGCGACCGCCTCGCGCGCGACCGCGACCTCGCGCTCGCCGACAAGTACGCGCTCGAGCAGAGCCTCTCCGTGAGTCTCGCTCCGGCTGCCCAACATTCTCTTACTGTGTGTCGCTTCCCGCAAACTGCCCCTACTTCCACCTATCGGCCCCTATAGAGTATCGCTTCACCTACAGTTCCACTACTTCCTACCGTACCCCTCATATTGACACTTTCTTGGTATATGTATTTTATGATTCCCCGTTGCTTGTAAAATGAAACGTAGCTGCGGTGCTGTATTTCATTATTTTATCTGGGCTTGTTTTTAATTTTAAAAATTACAGAAAAAACTAATCATTTGTCGTAGTAAATTGAAATAGTCATTAGAAATAATTGCAGTTTCAATAACAATCGTCATTAATTTAATAAGCTATCTATTCCTGCGGTCATTTGCGGTTGAAAACAGATTAATGAAATGTAAACGAAACATTTTTTTTGTTATAATTTTTTTTTTAATTACTAATACTTGTTACTTATGACTATTTTATATAATAAACAATAGTTGAACATATTATGCAAATTGATTCAATAAATATAAATAAAAATTGAAGGAAGATACATATTGCCAACGTTCAAAAAAAAACCAGAGCGAGCCTCATCGCCGAATGCATACAATTAAATGTGAGCGTAGCAACGCATCGTAGACTGATTAGGTCGATAATTGAAAAGTTAATTAAGTTAAATGGGAGCGATAAGTGAAATTTATAGATAGATAATAGTCGTATTCACATTTATTGTTACGATCAGTTGACGCACACATCTATTACATCGAAATAGCGCGTACCGCGGGAACGACGACAATGTACTGGAATCGCTTGTTGAAGGTAACCATATACTTACAATAAATAACGTTAGTAACCCTACGTTTTCCCAATACACCAACGTAAGCAGAGAGTAATATATGTGTGGTTAAGTTGGGCCAGGCGACAGATACCGCGAGGGCTAGAGGTGTGCGGTCGGTTGACGTGTGTGTGTGCGCGCGCAGGAAGCTCGGCTGGAGGTGGAGCTGAAGGAGGAGCGCGCGGCGGCGCTGGCGCGCGAGCTGGAGGAGCGCGGCGGCGGCGACGAGGCGGCCGCGCTGCGCCGCGCGCGCGCTGACCTCGAGCGCCGCCTGCGCGACCAGGACGAGGAGCTGGACGAGCTGGCCGGACAGATACAGGCGCGCACTGTTCCCTCGCACCGACCCGCCGCAGGGGCCGCGCTCGGCGAATGCGGCGGCTTACTCACTTGGAGCCTTCTCCCCGTTCATTCCTTACTATCAAATTTCTATGACGATTCGATACTTTACCCCATTAAGAGATGAATCGAGATCGACCTTTCACCACTCGCTAAAAGATGGCGGTGCTCATTGTGAACGACGCTTTTTCTTTATAAGTACATATCCACCACGAAATTAAACTTCTGTAAGACGTGTCTTCGTTTAAAATGGTAGTACTGACAATAATTATACCGGTACAGTTGCTGGAGAGCTCGAAGCTGCGGCTGGAGATGCTGCTGGAGCAGCAGCGCAAGGAGGCGCGGCTGGAGGCGGCGGCGCGCGACGACGAGATGGAGGAGACGCGCGCCAACGCCGCCAAGAAGCTCAAGAGTGAGTCTCTCGCCCCGTTACCACTACTGCCGACAGGGGTTATCCACTAACGGCCACAGTACGAGGCTTAGCATGTATTCCTAAATTGTGCAGAAAAAAGGGAACAACACTTAACTTTTAATTTGGGTTCTACAGTGCTAGAGAGCCAACTGGAGAGCGAACACGGTGAGAGGAGCCTTCTTCTCCGCGAGCGACACGAGCTCGAGAGACGACTGGCAGCCCTGGAGGAGACTGCACGCCAGGAGAACCAGGAACAGACGCAACTGGTGCAGAGGCTCAAGAGGTAACTGTGATTTGACTTATAATAACTCGATTAGAACTAAATAGGAACGTGGTAGAAATATACGATACTGAGAGTTAGATTTTATGAAAAGCAACAAAACTTAAAATAATACTAATATACGTGTTATACAAACATATATGAACAAAGAGTTATAATTAAAAGTGATAAACCCACGTTCCAGGGACCTGAAGAGATACAGAGCGCTGCTGCGCGACGCGCAGACCATGCTCGAGCAGAAGGAGAAGGAAGGCGGCGGCAAAGCGCAGATAAGGCAGTTGAAGAACCAGGCAAGTCTATCAAATATATTACGCTTGGAAATTGTCAAATTGTTACAACCACACACATTAGATATTTTTATGTCTTAATGGAGTTGTATGAAATTTTATTTAAGCTGGTTCTTTAAATCTCCAGGTGGAAGATCTCGAGCTGGCGGTCCGTGCGGCCACAAAAGCGCGCTCGACAGCTGAAGCGGAAGCAGCAGAGGCCACGGCGGCGCTGGAGGAGGCCACGAGGGCTCGTAACGACGCCGCGGAGAGGGCGCTCACCGCCACCAGGGACGCCGCCGCCGCGAGGGCACAGCTGGATGATGCAGTGGAGGA
>DWME01001041.1:0-27460 GCA_018244795.1 Parelbella ahira ahira
CACTTGGCCAGCGTGGCAGACTATGGCCTTAACCCTCTCAATATGAGAGGAGACACATATTCCAACAGTGGAATGACTATGGGTCGATTATTATTATTATTATTTATTTTATTTAATATGTCATGAGTAAGATTAGTATCTAGTGATAGCGATCTACGAAACGCCGCAGGCAGAAAGTGAATGCCACAAGCCGAGGACACGACGCGATGGCACTCATTAGGGAAGGTCCATCTCCAACAGTGAACCGAGAAAGGCTGATGACGAAAAGACGAATGACGAAAGTTAGCATAGTCCTTATAAAAACAATGCCCCTCTAAATAACCTTAAATAAAAGTTCTAAGGCCATGAACTTAAGTCATCTCATTCTGAAAGGATACGTGCCCGACAGCGTAACAGGAAAGGGTTGATGATAATGATCAATAAATGAAAATTTTGGAAATGTTTAACTAAGAATTGCAATAAGGGAACATCATTAAGTAAAAATTATATGTATAGAACTACAGATAAATTAATTGGCTACTTTACTGTGGAAACATGTTAGACTATTTTCTAGGATCATTTATTGCAGTATTTTTTATTCATATCACTCTACGTTACAGGCGCATTTCTAAAGTATTTAAGTTTTTATAACGCATAGTTATAAATATAATTTCCAATTGTCATTTTAAAGCTTAAAATGGAACTAAACCGAAGATTTCGTATTATGATCTTCGTCATACGCTACGAGTCTATAGCTTGGATAGGCGTATTATACGCTCATTCGGGACTATGCGTATTGTAATATCATGTAAGGTTGCAAAATAATGCAACCGACCATGTTTCCATAGAAAATGAAAGATACTAAAGTAGTAGATAGCAGTTCGCGTGTCAGTGAGTGGCGATTAAACGTGAAAGCCTTGTATAATTTGTGTCGAACTGTCATGAATAATTAACGTAATTAAAATAAGTGGTCAAAATGAAGCCAATTTTGTCTGTGGAATCATAAAATATAATTTATTTATTGATTAACAATAACTATATATTATGAAATCCTTAAAGTGAGAATAGCATTTAGATATTTCTACACATAAAATAATAATTTCAGTCATTGCAAGCTGTAAGAGTACCAATACATAATAAAATGATTGTATCATATTGTATCGTATTGTCCAATAATAATCAGCAACAATACCTACTGCTTTTGCAATGTTAACCGAGCTCAGTGCTATTAAAATGTACATATGTATGTGGACGGCTTGTGGTGGAGAAGCATTCGAATACCATTCATCAATTCCATTCTGCGCAGGTATTTGCGATAGAACTTCGTAATTTATAGACAGACTAATGTTGATACAGTAAGGCAATTTCCCGATAAATAGCACTTGGCACGTATTCGCCGTAAATACCGGCGTTAAAATAAACACCTACAGCGTTGCGCTAAGAGGTTCCAACCGATAATTTGTTCGCATTTTGCGCGCAATCATTGGTTTATTTTAATGAGGGTTTTAAATTATTTTGAAGAAATGTATCTGTATAAAACGCATACGACCACTACAGAACATTATCCAGAAGAACTAGCTAACTAGCTAACGAAGAAAATGAATATCATAATAATGCTCGTTAAACCTGTCTAAGTCCGCTACCAGACACAGGCATCCCCTGAGGGGTTTTGCCCATAATCACCACGCTGACCCGCGGGTTGGGGATCGCAGAGCACGGCTTCTCAGACCGCTTACGTTGCTGCCCGAAGGCAGCCAGGGCATTTAGCCGCGCTTTACCTCGATCTTGTAATACATAAAACATAACACTTTTGGGTTTCTGCACTCGTTCTCCATGTAAGCTTTAAATATACCAAGTCTTACGTTCCTCTGTGCGCCTATTATTCTCAGAATAGGGCACAAATATTTCTGTTCACGTCTCAATATGTAGATATTCTCATTGTCTTATATGTCGAGTGTTCGTGTGCATTGCGATGCTCTGACCAGAAGGTACCTGTGTAATTTATGTTCTTTCTCAGCTTTTCTTTCGTAACTTTCTCTCGAAGACTTTTCTGGTTCTCAACCGCTCATTACAGATTTCGCCGTGATTTCATTAAGCGAGGTTACAGTTGAACAATGGATTCCTAGTAATTGAAAAAAATGCTCAAGACAGCAATTCGGTCGTGATCACCTTCAGACAGAGCTTAGTTATTTCCAAGGTCGTATCTCTGTAATATGTATGAGTACATATATTACGAATATTACGGTATGTAATTTCATTGGAAATATGATAATTAAATTTATTTATCATCCACAAAACCTAATCTAACGTTTCATGAAGTCCTAATTTGTAAGGTAATTTGAAACTATAAGTGACGACAAATCATTCAACTTATAAATAATTTGCATCAAAGCCATATATAAAAGTACAATCCAACTAAAATATACTAAAAAAGATTGGATGTTACACTTTCAGATATGTGTATGTTTATCAACATCATTCTTGATCGTTATCTTACTAATAAACGTTCCTTGAATAACCATATAATTATGTACCTACATGATTAAATTATGTACGGCTTTAACACATCTACATAATTATGGTTTTTCAGCGTCGCCTGACCAGTCTCGAACCTATTCGAAGTTTTGCCTCATGACCTCACGTCGAGGGCTTAAAAATTCAAGTCGTTCTTATTAGTAATAGATACTATGCTTAATTAATACAATATTACAAATATGAGAAAGTAATATTGCTTAAGGATATTAACACTAATCCAAGCTTCGCCACACACGCGCACATTGTGTGGACATAAAGTACATAGCTTTTCTCGTATTGGACACTTAGTCACCGAAAGAATTGTATATAGACACTGCGTTATTATATCTTCTGAAACGATGCACAGGACATTGTTTAATTGATTAAATATTACTATCAATATATTAAGATATTTCTTTTAATTATTAAACAATAAAATAAACATTATTGATTTTTCATCATCATCATTTCTTTTAGATTATTATACAATAAATCAAACGTTATTGATTTTTAGTGAAAACTTTGAATTGAAGTTGGAATCTTTCCAGCGATGTAATTTCCGAAGGTGCTAATACAGTTGCTATTAGCTATTGGCTGGCGGCCAGATATGAAATTTGTTAGGGAGGTTTTACACGGGATGGATATAACAACTAACAAAACGTGAACAAAATTATGGACTATAAGTTCTTCGAGCATAAATAAAGTTACGAATTGGAAAAAATTGGAGACGTTAATCATTATGCTAAAAAAAGTTTTAACGATCACCAAATAATATGGCCTCCAACTTCGGAAGTCCTGGGTACAAATTCTTACGCGCAACTCATCACAAAAATATGCCTATTAACACTAAATATTATTTTATGTAACAGCGAAGAAAAACATCGTTCGGGAATATACATCGGAGGTCTGGAGGATATTTTCCGAAGCGTGTGAAGTCTAGAAACCCGTTATTGATTTAAACTATGGAGTAGAATATTTTAAGTAGTTAATGAAAACGTACATATATGTATGTATGTTTATGTCTAACTATTAAATTCTATTTTCTAGTAGCACACTTTGAAATTTCTTAAGATAACGTACAATAATGTTTAAAATAATAGCCCACTTTTCCGAATACGTCCTCATCAGAATGTCCTAAGAGGGATCTGAATCCGCTAGTAGAGGGCGGTATGGCGCGGCCTGCCTACGCAAGGCTACATACTTTAGCCGCCTACGGACAAAAGCGTAGGCAGTGCAAAAAGCCGTGCTGCGTGGAGATTATTGACAAAAACCTCTTGGGTGAGGCCTATATCCGTTCTCGAATCTTATTTTGCTATTCTTACTATCAATTACAGAGATACCTAGCAATGGACAGAGTTAAAATCATTTCCCGATAATGACACTGAATTTGGAGGACGCTTGATATGTGTATTATGACGTAGCCTTGGCAGTGGTTGCCAGTGAATTAGAAACTGCATTTCTTCAATGGAGTTGAAAATAATCACACTTACTTGTTAATAAAAATTTACAGATTTTTGATAAAAAATTTGCAAATATTTATAATCATTGGATTTAAAAAACATGTGTATGTACATTAAAAACATTCAAATTTTCAAAAAAAATGTATACGAATGCCATTTCATACTAGAGTTATTTACATATTCATGTATATAAACTTTAAATTAATACAGTATATAATTACGTCGTATGTAAGTTTCTTGTTATTAATTATTTGCTCGTGGAACTTTTTCAATCATCATCTACGCCTGTGAGAACTTTTAAGGAATGTTATCTAAACGTAGGAGCCAATATTTATTGCTTATAATCTCCTAATATAGAACATAAGCGAAAAGTATTTCTAAAAATTATTAACCATATAACTCTTCTACCATAAAACTCTTCTAGATCGTTCTTTTCTTCTACTTGTCCCTGCTACAAGTATTTCCATCACGATAGGCAAAACTACAATATTTTTCAATTCGAGTATCCCCTTTTTAGCAAATAGAATTTGCCATCGAAGCTTCATAAATTTGTTAACCATTCGTGCCTACCCTTTAGGTAATTTTATATTGAAATCAATGATCCGAGTAAACGAGTTTCCAAGATGAATATTTAGACCTTTACCTAAAATTCCAGAAGTCCCCAAAGCTTGTCCACCGTATTTTCGTTTGAAGGTGAAATTTGAAACTCAATTTCATCTAAGCTTTTAGTTCGATTTGTACATAAATAATATTACTCTTTCCTAAGAATATTTTTTAACTGGACTGCTTCGTTGGTCGAGTGATTGTAACCGCGACTGCTGACCGAGAGCTCCTAGGTTCAAATCCCGTGTCGAGTACTAGTGGATTTTTCTAGTAGTATGGATATATGCCCGGCATGTGGTAATAGGCTCGCCGCCTCCAATGTGGGATGTAAATATAATTGGTGATACGTGGGAGTGCAGTACTCTCTTCTGTCTACCGCTTCGGGTGTTACGGTTACATTTTATCTTGGCTTTTTTTTTCGTAGCAAACATATTCACTTATTCAAGATTTTTCAAAGTCGACTCAAGCTTTTACAACAGCACTGAGGCCATTCGGTTTGTATACATTAGAAATTAATGGGATTATTAATACAGAAGAGGTTTATAATTGTCATTGTTTCCTTTTAATGGCATTTGAATCAGTCAATTTTCACTCTTGTGTGCTAATAAATAAAGATCACTCCACATGTCTTTGTGTAACGTTGTATATTGTAGTATTGTGTTGGCATATATGAACTGATTCAAATTAACCTCTGATTGCTTTTATAAAGCCATATTACCACGGTTTTGTAAGGCTTTAAGCATTTTATAAGGCTTTGTTGTGTAGGTACGTCAATTATGTAAGGAATCGGGGGCGTTATTGAGATTAAAATTAGGGGCTAATAGGCTATCGATACTATATTTATTCTTATGTTTTTTTTTCTCCGATAGAAACTACAAACGCCACAACAGTGTCAGTGATTTTTTATTTAACGATCACTATTTTCATCATCTCTTTTTACAATTACATTATTAGGTGTCTGATGTCTATCTATGTACGTATACTTGGGTAGCGTAGCAGAATATTTCTTCTTGTTCGTGTCCAACTGTAACGTTAAACTTTAACGATATGTAACGATATGTAAATAATAAAAGGGTTTATTTATTCTTTGATCACGATTATTATTATTATTATTTACCATATATAATCAATATTAAAACTTATGCAAATATTAATTCTTTTGCGTTCAATGATTATAGATTCTTTAAAGGCTTATTGAACTTAGATAAATCTTAACTGAGGTTAAATAAGCCGCAAATCTACTTTTGCATTATCTGAATCGTTTTCCATTAACGGGTGATTTTTTTTTTAAATCTATAAAACTACCAATTAGGTCATGTGAGGTCAAGTCGTTACGACTTCCTCTCTGCACATCTGTACGCGTATTTAGCGATAGTAAGGGTAAACACTACCTAGTTCACTGAAGTTACGTATCTCTCATATGTCTATAGAGAGACATATTATGAGAGATATATAGAGATCTACCTGAGACATATATAAAGATACATGTCTAGGGTATAAAGCTCAGCAAGAACCTAGTTGAATGCCGGTATTATTTAGCGATTCTTTAACGCTACGTTTTCTCAAACTCAAAAGTACGCAGTTTAACTCGCGGATGCGCGCAAGTACAAGCACACACAGAGTTTAAACACAATGAACCGCGTATCAAGATAATCTAATGAGAAAGTTATAGAAGGCGATAAAGCTTATCGTCAGCGGCAGCTTTCGTAACAACAATTACCAAATTCATTTATCCACGAACTGGGAAAGATGTTTAGTAATTAAATCATATGCCCCACCCACACCTGTGTTCCATCGAAATCACGTAGGAACTGCTAGTACTGTAGCCTTGTAAAAGAATGCAAAAGATCACACGCTTCCAATAAAAGAAACGGGAATCTGAACGTTATATCTAAATAAATGGTACAAGATTTGGGTGAATTCCTTTGAAGTTGGATTGAGTTACGAGTTAGAAATGTCGGTATCTATTCAAGCGAAACAGACTCGAAAATCTTGGCATATCACCGTTGTGTGATATGAGTTGTTTGTGCAGGAATATTAAACGTATCGCAGGAACATGGTTGGGATGTTGCCGCGATATTATTTAGACTCTATATCCGTACTATTGCAGGAACTGAGGTACGCCTGGCTCGTTCCGCACCTGAGTTACGATATATATTTGTATCATAGAATGCCTATCTTTATAAACATTTTAAAAAGATAAACAAAGTTATAGAATCAGACAGAGAAATTTGTTGATTTTATAAGCTAAGAGCTTTGTAAGCTAACTTGTGATTTTTTAAAAGTTATATCTTTCCTTTTTTTTTCAATTATTTTTTTGCACCTGCCTTTTAATTTTGATTTGAATCTATTCTCCAAGGGTTGACTGGTGTAGAATGCCACTAAGCATTAAGTTCGCCCTTTGTTATGCCTATATATGGCGTATAATAAAGAATAAATATATAAATAAACAAGTTACCAACTCGGACTATAAAGTATAAAGTAGAAAATTTTTGGTTTTAAATCACATTTTAATCTTCATGAAAATTCATAACAATGCTTTGAATAAGTATAATTTAAATCAAGAGTCGTTCGTAAGAACGGAAATATGCAGCCACCACAAAAATCAAATTTGCCTCGCATTGACTCCGATATGAAGTTCCAATCCCCGTATGTAAATAGCGAGACGCGAACCTGATTTCATTCTTGTAAACATGAAAAATACTTTTCCCCGATCTAATGCCAGTTCACGTCCTGTCAACGGGGGATTAGTTCAATAAATGTCGACACTTAGCTGTCTCCAGCCCCGTAATGCCACTAGCCTAATCTTCAGATTACGTACGAGTACATTGCCGTGACTATACGAGAGAAATTTTTAGATCAAAACGCATCGTTTTGTAGATATACGATAAGAGTGTTTTCTTATAGGAAACACCAGCTTTTTAACTGCTTTGAAAGAAACGCATCAGAAGTGAAAATATGATGCGGATGGGATAGGCAATAGATTGTTTACCTTTTATACTTTAATCGACGTTAATATGTAGATGCTTTGAAAGAAATTGGTTTGATATAATATACATCTATGATATGATATACATATATACACGTTATGATCATTTTCTCCTTTATTACTTCAAAAAACAAATGAGATTTTTGTAATTAAAATAACGAAACTGCTTTTTTGTATTTTGATAAAATCATTTTGACCACGTTCATGATTGTACGAAAAATGGTTTAAGAGAAAAGTGGTAATTTTTTAACCGTAACAAAATTTGTTCCTATTCCTATAATTGAAGCTCGTTTTAAATACCGGTACCTTTAACAGGTGCCATATTTAAACTTTTATAAGCAGAATCCTTCTAAATCATTACAGATATATGCTTATAAAACAATAATAAGTGTTTTTTTATTTCTAACAATGTAAGTAAATCTTTCTAGAAAACATTTTTTTATAATTTTTTCTATCTTCGCATACCAACGGATAATTTATGGCTATAAGGTGCCTAGAAAAAGACTGCTTAAATAAATAGTCCAATGCTATGTCGAAGCAACTTGAAAATCCCAAAAGATTATTCAGCCCCACTTGTGACATTATTGCGTGCCCGTATCAATTATTGACATGTATGTTTACAAAACTGGGAAAGTATGTTTGTACTAACGCAATGTACAGTATACTCGCGATTATACAGCGGAGCGAGCAATTTTTAATAAAGATGCCAAACAAACCAAGTTGGTTGCGAGTTGTTTTGCGACGCCGTATAGTTTATATTTTGATCATATTATTGCTAACTGCACATGAACTTTTTTGTTTCAATGTTAATCATGATTTCCTTTTCATAACGAGGAGGTTCAAGATATAAGGAGAAGATAAGACTAGAATAGCACCACGAATGACTTATTTAATATACTCTATCTTAAGTTGTGATGCTCGGATGTAGGATTCTATCAGGTATGATCGAGCTGGATTGAGGACTATTGGATTAGATTAGGCAAAGTTTATCGAATAAATCATATCAAAACAAGAATTCAGTAAATCAGGACAAAGTCAAGTTATGACAATTTTAACAAACTGCAATTATTAGACTCTTTTTAAAATAGCCAAGTTATTTCACTTTGCAGTCTAATTCTTACAGTTACTTCAATTTCTAGTCTATTAGTAATGTTTCAATAACTTTAACTTATCAGGATAAATAATAATAATTGACGAGCGGCGCAACTACGTAAATATAGTTTCATTTATCCAATTTTTATTACCCTATAAACGGACACAGATGTCATAATTATAAGTAAATGTTTAACGCTGATAATCTCCGAACCGAAAATTGTGTCGGCCTAAATCAATATTGATATAAAACGTGACGTTATAAAAACACCTATAGTTCAACAATTCAGTGACGAGTCGACATAGGTACGTTTATCACATTTCAACGTTTGACGTGATATTGAATAATATATTCTATAATTTTCAAGCTGAATTTATTTGTATTTGGGAGTTCCGCATATTAATTTAGTTTGTGTGGCATATATAAAGCTGAAAAATAGAGAAACGAAATGAACTATTCACATTTTATATAGGTATACGTCTAAAAAGCTGAAAGTGAAAAGTTGGAATTTTATAAATTGAAAACGCTACAGCTAAAATTTTTATTAATATGTACGTATCTTTCCTTGCTATTCATAAAGCGCCCATTTAATAGCATTTCCAAGCAGTCAATTTAGGGGATGACAAAAATTTTAATAACCCACTTATTTTTTGCTAACTCCACACTTTAAAGTTGTCACTGAATCCTCCTAGCGTTACGTAAAAAACTAGTAAACGTTTATACATAGCTGATCGAGAAGTCCTGCGTTCGAATCCCCGGGCAGGTATTAATTGATTTTCTAACTTAAAACTCAACCAACAGAAAATGTTATATTTTCAAAACAATTAGGTCTTGAACAGAACCCTAAATATAATAAATCACGCGGCAATTCGTGGAAGTTCTGTTTATTTTACTGGACCCATTATTATTATATCTCACCTACTAATGGGTATATAATATATCACATATTGTAATTTCATTCATAACTATGTACATATAAATATAGAAAAAACATTAAAGGTCCTTAAGTATTGTTAGTTCCGACGTAGTGCTATCAAGTGAAAGTTAACACCTGTATTCTAAAAAAGGTAACCAATAACTAACTAATTTACCCTAAGAAAAGAAACCGGTATCCAGAAAGTGGAATGTAAGTTGTAAATTCGGATTTTTAGACATTTTTGAGCGTGTCAGAAATAATTATTTCCATTAAAATTATATATCTATATTGACCTATAACAGAGTAGAGGACTATATTTATGTTATATTAGGTATTCATATTTATTACTTTTACTTAAAGATGCCATCGAGAGCGAACTCAACATAATGGCATTTTCGAATATCCTTGGAGTGTGTTTATAATTATGTATATCAAGTGTAAAAGAATATCAAATAGAATAAATTGACAATGAAAATAATATTTTATGTAAATCACAAGCTTTATAAAACATTATAATAAACAGACCTGGTGTGAAAGATGAAACAATTAAAATATGTTTTGTAAAAACTGTAGAATTGAATATTTTTATATCGAAAAGATAAACTTTATATAAATATTTTTATTTGAAATAAGGACTCACGAAATTGTTTTTATTATAATCTAAATAACGTTTTATTTGGAAAAAAAAGTCTATATGTATGTAAAACTCATATGTAAAGCATATCTTGGCGTGTTTAATTTATTTTTCCCACGAAATTAATTAATATGTACCAAACCGTGGAGTTTCACTTAAATTCAATTACATCAATACACCTACATGTTTACTGCAAAATACTCTGATTAAGTCTCGCGCAGCACAAATCAAAATATACAATTATCGAAAGGAAAGTAGTAAGTCGAAAGCGTTTCTGTTTTATAATGAAAACATAAGGTACGCTATTTCTAATGTGGTTGTTTTACAAGTAATCTACACATCTTACGTTTTAGCTTAATTACATCAAAATTATTACTGATTGAATGATGAAGGTGTTAATTACACACACGCCTACGTGTGAACTGCATTGTTGCCTGCGAAACACCATGAGGACCTCTCGCTGGGCGGGTGTGTTTCCCGTCGAAGGAATGAATACATTAGACATCGGAAAACTCAGGTATGAATTAATCCCCGAAGGGCAGAGGAGTGTAGTGCACTCCCACGTTTAACCAGTTACGTTTACGTCCCACCACGGAATAGACGGTGATCACTTATAGGAATATCTACTAGAACCTCTAAGTTCAAACCCAGTTTCAACTCTCGATCAGCACTCGCGTTTGCAACCTCCAGGCCAACCAGGCAGTCAATGCCTATTCACTATATAAGTATAACAATGAGCCAAAACATTATATTAAGTTCATGTGTGCTTAAATGCTCCCCAAGACCTGCGATGTTCGCTTACTTATGTACATTTGGTTCTCAAATGATGAATTGGACTTTAATTTTCTTTGCTAAGGGAAAGATCGTTTTCATTTGTGGAATGTCTAAAAGGATTACAACACAAAATGCATATTTGGTAAGTTGTATTATAATACGAATGTTATCTAAAACGTTCGTATTCAAGCGATCACAGAATAAAAATCGGATGACCTATGAGTAGACATTAAGCGAATCAAAGCTAAGCACAAACTCTGACCATATCCATATTCCAGAGGGCATGTTAAACAATAGCTCCCAGTAAGCTAGGTTACATACAGAGCTTTAAATTTCATTAAAGGCCTAAAATGTGATCTAAGTATATCCGACAGCTGGTTGGCCACTAGTTCCTGTCTCCCTCAATCCGCAAGTCGCTAATACCTTTTGAATCATGGTCCTGGTCTTCCGCTGTTGCGGAAAAGATCCATATCGAGCAGTTGAAGGATGGTTTGCTGAAACCAAATTGCAAGATGAAGCAAGTACGAATTAATTCCACACATATTTTATAATATGTAATATCTGGATATGACCCCAGGGGATAAAAATATGACCATCTTTAAAAGCAATTATTCATAACCTTTTTCAAACACCTCCACCACTTATTCGTTTCAGTGAATTTATTGCAGTTTCATGAAGATTTTTCGCTATTACGTATACATAATATTCCAACATTAAGGTTATAATGTTTCATTTTCATTAAAACGGTAATAACTTTTCACATTTTGAAATT
Organism: Parelbella ahira ahira; assembly: GCA_018244795.1. Classification (NCBI taxonomy): domain Eukaryota; kingdom Metazoa; phylum Arthropoda; class Insecta; order Lepidoptera; family Hesperiidae; genus Parelbella; species Parelbella ahira. The sequence continues at coordinate 11,735 of DWME01001041.1, forward strand.
GTGAACATCAAAAATGACGATCAATTCATTTATTTTCAAATCTAATAGGCAAAAACCCCCTTTAAACGTCCTGTCCAGAACAGATTAAGACAGGATTGTTATTACTTTCACTAGCCTTACGCACTCATTGTAGGTACATTAGACCTAGAAAAATAAGACTATTGAAAAAATCTCTGCACTCAATTAAATAAAAGGATAATCATTGAATTAAATAATTACTAATGTAAAAACGAGATTACTAATGTAAAAATAATTATTTAATTTAGTAATTAATATTTGTATTATACAATATTAATATTGTAATATTTATATTATATTAAAAATATAATAATAATATAATATGAATAATGTAATAATGTTATTATACAAATTTATATAATTATTATACTATGTATACCTATTATAATATTTATACTATAATATTTGTATTTAATAAGTTCCCAATATCGTATCTTTAGGACGAGGTTGAGCAAATAGGAAACAGTTTATTTCGTCTGTCAATATCACCGCCGGTTTCTCCCTGCTCATAGTACTCTTTTGGAGAAAATCCTAGAAACCAATCAGACTTAACCCTTTGCGTCACTGAAATAGTATTTTATTACGTAATAAACTTATGAATAGAGGTTTATTTTAATGTATGTTGAGGTAAAATCTGAATTGACTCTGAAATCTTATTACGTCAGAGTAAAGTGATACCAAAATGGGTTAGTAATTGGATGAAGCCGATAAGTGTTAGACAGGCGGTTCCTGTATAGTTCTTACTGTGTTTGAGTCGTAAATGTTCGCTGTTTGTATCGTTTTCATTTCAAAATAACAAGGATTAAGGCTTTAGTCTGACATACTAGCAAAGTGGAAGTTTTAAAAGTATTTTACTAAATGTTTAACTCATATATACATACATAATACGAGTACTTCCGACGCTCTTTAAGTTACGGTTTGAGACACATTCTATTTCATTATCAGCTTGGTTGTGTTTTTATCGAGTTAATTAATCACGCACCTTTAATTTTTCGTTGTGATATCAATTCGGGCCATGAGAAGTTTAATTGAAACAAAAATTTGTTAAATTTCACGCTTGTTATCTCAGAAGGAGTAGGGCAGAGGAGCGTAATATACATCCGCGTTTCATCACAATTATACATACGTTTACGTGCCACGACGAAATGTGGTGAGGTGAGCCTATTACCACACGCCGGGCATAGATCGAGACTACGAGCCGCTACTAAAAATTTCTACTAGAAAATCTAAGTTAGATTAGAAAAATCAAATAGTAGGTACCCGACCTGGAATCGTAGCCAGGCTCTCGGGCAGCAGTAGCGATTGCTGCCACGTGACCAACCAGGCAGTCGAATTATTTCTTTTATTCTGATTATATTCGTTAATAGTGCGTATTCCAAGAAACATAATACATAAAAGAAATATTTATTTTAAGCGACGTCATTTAAAAAATGAATTTAGCTTTAGAATTTCGCGTCAAATCATGACCACAATTGTTCAAAATGGCCTTTTCAAGACCAACCATGCATGGCTAATACTTAAATACTCATTCACATTACTATTCGTGTATTCCTCCAAAAGTATGGCGACCAGAGGTATTGTTATAACAGATAAAGATAATTGAATCGCTGACTTAGGGATCTTTTTCGATACAACGCTGTTGCGATTTTTGTACCTTTCGAGTTATTTTTTTTAATATTCGCTTATAACGGTTGCCAATAGCGTCTACACGTGGTATTTACATCACCGTTTTCACCGCTTTGACTTCGCAGTAGTATTTTCGTAGTACTAGTAGTGTAGTAGTAGTAATTTCTGTTAGTGAGTTAGGTACTTAGAAAGTTTGACTGCCTTTTTGGTCGAGTGGTTGCAAGGGCGATTACCGATCGGGAGGTCCTGGGTTCAAATCCCAAGTTGGCTTCTATTGGATTTTTCTAATATAAAATTTCTAGAAGTGACTCGAAGTTTGGATCCGGTGGCAATAAGTTCACCACCTATTCCATGGCACTTAAACATAACTGGTGAAACGTGAGAGTCTACTACACTCCTCTGCCTATCCCTTCAGAGATTATAGGCGTGATGTTACCTTCTTTTAGTTAATAGTATACTGACTAAACGCACGTAAAATCGTAATATACCTATATTATATCAAGAAGCGTTTTTGAGGTTAAGGCCATAGTCTGCCACGTTGGCCAAAGGCGAATTGACAGACTTCACACGGCTTAGAGAAAATACTAGTTATAATAATAAATTCCAATTTTAAATTTAATATTTACATAATTACTAATAAGTGCTCATGAAAGCAATGCGAATGAAATGCCTATATGAATCATTACTATGATCGTGACTATTGCGATCAAACTTTCGCAACGGCTTCTCTACTGCCTCTGAAAACCCTCGTAAAAAACAAGGTATCTCAAAACTATTCTAGAATTAAGCTATACCATAATAAATGTCACGATTTTATTTACAGGTTCAATATAAAATCATTTTACAGTTTATATTATGCGTTGACCATCATGTCACAGACCGTCACAGTCGGTTTTATGATTCACAAGTTCCTTGTGAGCAAATTAAATTTAACAATAATGTGTAAGTAATTGAACTGTACTGTTATGTCCAAACATTATTTTTATTAAATATATTATGTATATATATTTAAATGAAAAGTATTTTTTTACAGCAAACTTAGTGTTCTACGTAACCGGATTGTTTTCAGCGATATTTCTGCTGAAACTAGCGTACGAGTGGCCAAGTTTCGTCCGCAGGGCTGCCAACATCGAACGACGTGTTGCTGATATACATATAAATAGAATCAGAGCTGCGAAATTCAATAGGACTACTTTCGTTGTGTTAATGTTGGCAGCAGGTAAGTGTTACAAAATTTAATACTTGTAAGTTAAATTTTTACATTTATCTGGTTGAGTTTAATTGTAATTTACTAGTTTTTGAGTACATGTCTCGATAGATAACAGAACTCATGAATAAAGGACAATATATACAATATATGTATATACAGTATATACAATTAAATAACAAATTGCCACATACCTACTTTTGTTGAATTTAAATGAAATTTCCTAAGGACTTATGGATTTTGCAAATACTTAGTAAAATATATTACAGTAGATGTCCAATAGACGTGTACAAAAATCGTGTAATGACGTGTCCTTCAAAATAGACAATAGCTCGTCAAAATTTACTCGAACATTGGATTTGGGTCTGGTACATGGCAACAAGGCTTTGGGAATTGAGAAGGCAACCTAACGAGTAAAACGTGGGAGTGTACTATACTCCCCTGCTTACCTCTTCTAAGGTTACAGACGTGATGTTTCATTTAGATTTCTTTATTGAACATATCCAACCGAAGTAACGTACTTACGTATAGGGTTACTTATTTCTGGAAATAATCATTTTTTCAGTCGAACACACATTGTCAATTATAAGCAAAGTGAAAAATGTTGCTACGTATTATGACGAGGGTGTATATGGCAACGTGTTGGAGAGCTATTGTAATATGACGTTCGGATTCGTAGTCGAATATGTGCACTGTAACTATTTTACATTACTTGTCTACAGTGTAAGTAATATCAGTTCATTTATTTGACAAATATTGTTACTTATTTATTGTTATTTACATTTAATTAACTGATAATTTCATAAAATTAATTAACATCTTGACACTGACCTCATTAACAATTGTACCGAAAAAGATTTATTTATATACATTCCTACATCTACCTAGTTGTTGACAAACACAAATAAAATACGAAAAGATACTAAGTAAGTAGAAATAGATTGTAATAAACTGATTTTAAATAAAATACCAAAGTATATTTCGATTTTTTTATTAAATTAGTAGTGACAGTTTTGCCGATATAAATATAATATACTTACTTTTCGTTTTTTAATATTAGTCGACAAAACGAAATCGCTTCCAAAACTATAAAATCACGTTTCTGCCGTTATTCCTTTCGGTCTATCTCTTAGCGGCTAGCTTTCTATGGCTGGTAGTTATGAACGCCTGGAAACCCTATAAATTGCGATATTCATTTAAAGTTTTGTTTTATTTTATTTCAGCTAATAAATATACAAGCGACCTTCCTGTGGAACTTCACAGACGTAATGACGATGTGCTTCAGTATGTACCTCACGTCCTATTTTCGCGAATTTAACGCGCTTGTGAATTCTCAAAAGAGTAAGGTAAAAAAATTGAGGTTGCCAGTTACATAACTACTGTTCATTTCTTTCTTTTTATTCATTTCTACTTTTCTACCCATAAATTGAGGTAGGTTGCAGGACTTTTTCCGAATTCTAACCGAAAAAAGGGTTTTTGGGTTGAAACAAAAAAATGTAATAATTCACCTGCGAAGCCTTATCCAAACTTTAAGGGTCCTTACAAAACTATAAATTTCCTCAACAATCCTTGCGTTAAAAATTTCATGGGCCACCTTACGCCGTGAAGTTTGATTTACGACTGGCTAGTTTTTTGCGGAAATTCATTGTTATCACACTAAATATATTTTATTTTATTTTTTGTTCTAATTTTAAAGTCGCGCTGCACATAATTTAAAGAATTTCATTTCAATTGAGGTAGAAAATCCTATCTTGCTTTATATGTACATAATTTTTTTTATTTTAAAGTGTTATTTAAATATTAATAAATTATTTTTGAAAGATATTATACTTAAAAATCTGTATAATATTTATATAACGGAAAAAATGTTTTTAAAAAATAAAATACGTACATACAGCAACGAAAATTGAATATTTATATATTCTAGTTTCAACTATGAAGCATTCCAGGTCTATAAGAGTAAAGTTATTTGGCACTCGGTGCTTTCTGACCGACCCATAAGCGACCTGGCGTGATATTGTATTAGTAATAATAATGTAGGTAAGTTTTTAATGTTTTTAATTTCAGAAAACTCACAGCTGGGAACAATTAAGGTATTACTATTCCCAACTGGTCGCGCTGGTGCAGACGGTCGACGCGAGGATGTGCTATTTGATCCTTGTGTCGGTTTTCACCAACTTATTCTTTATATGCATTCAGCTTTTTCATACTTTAAAGTAAATATATTTTATTAATTTTATTGTTTTGATATAGCATTACAATTGTTTAAGCGTTCTGCCGTGTCATATGTTCTATACCGCTGCATGTGTTTCTAAGTTGATATCTATGTTGTCCAAGGTGAAAAGTTTTTTATAATATGACATTACTACGTTGTAACTGGCAGATGATAAAAACATATATTGGCATGAAAAAAAACAAAGTACAATTCAACCATGAGAGTAAAATGTATGAACACTAATTTATAATGGCCCGTATTTGATGTATTTTATAGATATAACGAATTTATTCCCTATTTAAAGTGTCCGAGCATGACCGGTGCGTCGTAAATGATTGTTAAAAATTATATGTAGCATATATAACCACTCTGTCACGTTTATGACCTACACTATAGGAGTTGTTAACACAACGGTAGCAGATCAACAAAGTTGTACATTTTATTTGAAATTCAACTGTATTTAGATAAAATGCAAACTTTTGAAAATAGAACGGAATTCACTTTGTGTTATAGTCCACATTCCAACTGTAAAAAGAGAGTAACTACGAATATCGTTCTTTCATTCAATCGTTCATTCATTCACTCTCTCGTTTAATCTTGGCTTGCCCGTCGCTATTTAATCGGTGATATTCGTTTTTAAGTAGAAATTTAATTAAAGTTCTCGTGACATTTTTATTTCCATAAATTCATGCTTGCTGTGTGTTGTAAACAGTAACAGTAATTTAGTAAACAGAACATATTTTTCCTTCGATATTACCGATGTTATTCCTTTGCACAAAAAAACATTGCCAACCTAATAAGCAACGCAGACGAAATCGCAGTTAACAGCTAGTACAAAATATAATGGCGCTAAACCATTTTCTTTTCTACAGTTTTGGCTATACACCCAGTACAAATTATAAGGGACAACTGAACGTGCGTTTGAAGTGAGTACCAGAAATACTAAAATTTCCAATCTCATCTCACCTTATCAACCCCCATATTCATGATCGATGTTAGACCAAGAACGTTGCAGCGACCGGTTATGACACTGTCTATTTCATACGCCTTAGAGATAATTATTAAGAACTCAGGCGCGGAGATTTAGCCATGAGATTTCACTTCTTCCCCTTTAATTTGTTTGTATTTGCAACTTTTTCATTGTGTACTTTTGACCGTCAATTTACAGCCTAGCTTAAAAACTTTGCTCACATAAATAGCCGTTTGAATTGTTTATAAATTTCATATATGACATAATTGGCTTACGCGAACGGATAAGAGTGAGGTTGACAATACGCAATTAAATATTAACCTACTGAGCTTTTTTAGACTGCGTAAAAAGTTGGTACCTTTTAAGTTCTTTTGTGACAGCATCAGGGTTAAGAATAATTTGAATCCCTGTTTTGTTACCTATAAAATATGTAGCTCGCGTTTGAATAGCCTGATGAATAAATAATGCAAACACAAGTACGAAAGAAGTAGAGAAAGAGACGAAAATATGCTTTTTACGTACCAAAAAGCGAGTTTTGTTAACTTTCAAGATGCTTTCACAACAATTTTAATTTCCTATACTTAGGTTGTTATTTTCGATTATTTATTCTAATTCTAGTTATGAGATTACAATAACTGCGAATATCGTTCTTCATTCGTTCGTTCATTCATTCACTCGTTCGTTTAATCATAATGTGCACGACGCAATGGAACCTTATAATTTGAATTCGTGACACGCAATATTTTTATTTCTTTCAGTGGCTTCGACAAAGCCATACATTTGATCTACTACGCGTATTCCTTCACATTTCTGTTAGTGCGTGCGGCTGTCATGTTCTTCGTTGCGTCGAACGTCGAGACGTCCGCCAGGGAGCCCAAACACGCTCTGTCTTTTGTTTCGAGCGCCGAGTACAACATACATGTGAGTTGTCTAAGTAAATGAGAGTAGCGTGATCCAAATTTGATTAACTGTTGTAAGCAAATTATCAAAGTATATAATGTAATACTTTATTTTGATTCGTAATGTATCATCAGCTTTATTCGCAGTAGATTCCCTTAGAAAATGTTTTATAATTTGTGGAAAAAAAACATTTCTATTTTGATAAATTATTTAAGTACTTTTCGAGGCCGAAAACTGAAAGATTATATTCATATATTTTGAGTTCTGTTACTTAATCATTTGTCTATATCTGTATCTGCGACGAAGAAACTCGTATATCAGAGAGTGGCGAGCATTAAAATTAAGAGTAAAACGAAATAAATGTGAGTAAAATGTTCAAAGTTCCCATTCATTACAGGTCCAAAGGCTGAACCGCCAGCTGCGGTACACGACAACTGCATTAAGTGGTCTATTCTTCTACGTAACAAGAGAAATGATTTTGAAGGTAGAACTTTTCATTGCGGTAACAACTTTAACATATTTTATTTTCATGCATTCATTAAAGCCTACATTTATTATTGTTATTTAACAAATAATAAATTACTTGGAACATGTATTTACAAAGTAAGAACAAGAGAGCTTGTATTAACCATATATTATGTATATACATATAAACATATTTACATAGATTTTTTTACATCTAGATATAGAATAAATAGTTGTGGTCATTACACTCATTGCTCATATTTATTCTGGGTGGAATTGGAACCAACGTCACCCAGCGCAATAATCATTTTCACTAACCTCCACACTACACCATTGGATTGTTTTTGGAGAATTTATGAATTATTAACGTTAGACAACCTGAAAGCATAGCCGCGATTTTGTACATCTTTTGCGAACAACCTTATTTCCCTGACCTTTAATTTTGGATGGTTTAGAATAAAGTTTGATATCAACCGTCTAATAAAAACATTCGACACATAATAATGTTGTTTCAGAGGATATTCAATGTTACATAGCATATGAGTCCTTTACTGGGTACACAGAGAGCACGGCATGCTTACAGACATAAGGTGTTTCTTGTGCAGTCATCACTATTTTTGTACACACACGGTAGTTGTAAAAATCATCCACTCCTCCATCAGGCAATACCTAATCTGTTTGGTCAAGAAGAGTGCGTCTTGGTTCACCTTCTCTTGTATTCTTAATAATAAATATCTAAAAGGCATAATATAAGAATTTTACATTTAATAAATTTCTCTTATATTCCTAATAATAAATATCCTAAAGGCATAATATTCGGATTTTACAAATAATAAAACAAAGAAACCAGTTTCATCCCAGTTCATGACCTAGATCTCAATCCGTCCGTGTAATTTAAGAACTGTTTAATTTGTAGGAAATCTCACAAATGGTAGGTAGATTCCAGCTTCTTAATACTGTTTGGGACATTTCATTAAATCATGTCAAATAAACCTCAAAGCGGGATCGAAATTCGTTTGTGTCTGGGACATTGATTATTTTCACCTGAGTCTGTTTATTAACAGCTTAGAAATAAGACAACAGATTCTAGAAATCTCGATGTCAATCGACATTTATTGTTAAGAATTCAGCCTTTCATTCTGGGGGTGCTTGGATTAAATCCATGGCGCGCACCTCTTTACAAAGAACACAGAAAAACATCGTGAGGAAACCTGCACACCCTAGAATTTATAAAAAAAAACATCTAAGGTGTGTGAAATCTGTCAACTCGCACTTAGCCAGAGTACAGACTATGGGCTTAACCTTCTCAATATGACAGGACACCCATATTCCAACAGTGAAATGACAAATGAGTCGCTTATTATTATTTACTTTATTGTTAATGTCAAAGATGGTGCTTTAACTTGGAGGTAAAATTTTATTATTTTATTTGAAAAGTTCTAGTTTTACATCCTAACACGCTCGTCGAAAATTGACTTTTTATTAATGTTTAAAAATCGTTTCATTTGCTGTGTTTGTACAAAAGTGTACTTTAATAAGTTTTTTTACTGTAGGCGTGGTGATGGTATCTCTTGAAGATCTAGATTGACAATAGAAACCGATAAGGGGCGCTACGATTCTGTTCGAGGAAATTTACTTTGTTTGTAAATAGATAACAACAAAACTTCATCCCCCGATCACTCTCAGCATTTTGAAAAAAAAAACAAAAAAAATTTTAATAACCAACGTTTTAGAAAAGAAATACAACAAATCCACAAAACGGATGCTGTATAATGGAAAGAAAACCAGCGATTAGGCGGGACAATGGCGCCATTTCCGTTACTTTTTACACATTTTTATACATAATATTATTTCTTTGTTCGCAGGTATTTGCAACAATAGTGACATATGAGCTGGTGCTGTTTCAGTTCAAACTATCAGTGAACATATAATAAAATAGTCGTTAACTTGTTAGTTACTTTAGTTAGATAATATTTTATCAATTGCCATTTCGCGTTAAGGTGTCTGTATATTGACAACCGGATAACTTTGCTTTCCTTTTTAAGAATATTGCGCGCAACGAGGATTGAGATTTGATACTTCAATTTTGTATAAGGAACCAGCGCAAAAACTGTAATGTTTTAACTTATGATGTGTGTCACAAATACATGAAATGAAAAAACACTAGTGGTTTCCGTTCAATCTGTGAATATCTGACACGTTGATAGTCCCTAAGTATAAATAACAAATAAATCAACTGTAAATGAGTAGGAGAGTTATTAACTCTAACGCCTGTCGTTGGAGTGTGCAGTAGACTATCACTACTGCCACATTTTTAATGATCGTAGAAGCTGTTTTGAATTTTGAAACTAGCAAACTTTTTCTATACACTATGAATCAAGTTTCCTGCGCTTTGTCCATTATAAAGGCAGACATGTCATGCATTATAACACACATGTATGCATACGTTAGAAGCGCTAAAATTCGAAAACGTTTTTGTTTTGTTCTGTTTAATTCAGGGGAGGTTTACGAGTAAAAAAATTTGAAAAACTCCAAAGACAAATTCAAAATCCGTAATTTTGTTTGGTGCGAGCAGCCGCGCCGATCGTTGTCGTACATGCCCAGGGTGACGATTATTGGCAAAATATCCCCAGGAGCAGGAAATGAGCTTTTTGCCAATATTGCCATTATAATTGCCCTCTCCTGAGGGGTTTTACTTAGGTTCAGTAGTGAACGTAAACAGGCAGATGATGATGAAGGAACCTTTAAAAGAGCCTTTAAACTTTAAAACTTAAATCGCATAATTTGATTGAGGTAAAAATAATCTTTTATTACAATTTCCTTCGGGGATTACAGGCGTGATGTTACGTTTATTTCAATATAAAATTTCGACTCGAAAAAAGTAATTTTGTCGAGCGGTCGTCTTAGTATTTAATTACAAAATGATTCAATTACAGAATTTACAATTCCAATATCGAACTTGTATAAAATTGAACTTGACATAATAATTATTAAATTTGGCAACTTATGTATATGGCACCTAACAAAAAAAGATAAATGATAAATGACAATATTAAATTTAGTAATTTATTTGGTCACTCGCTAACGGTGAAGGAAAACATCCTGAAGATACCTGATCACCTAATAATTTAGAAAAAAAATTCTAAAGTGTGTAAAATCTGCTAACCCGCAATTGGCCAGCGTGGCAGACTATGGACTTAGTCCTCACCTTATGAGAGGAAATCCATATTCCAACAGGGGCATGATAAATGGGTCGATTATTTTCTTTTCTCAGTTATTTCAATGACATGAACAGTCCTAATATTTCAGTCCTGTTCGAGGTAGGTTGTGTCCAGAGGGTTGCCATTGTTAATTGCCATCTTATTCAAATATATTAGATGACTAACTTAACCTTATTATATTATTGCTATATATTTATAAGTATTTAGTTAATCATACAACGACAAATAACAAATAAAAAATAACTTGTCTTTTAAATTTATTTATTTCATTGTATTTGGTCTAATCTACATCTGGTATTTGCAATAATACTAGTTCGTAAGTGAGTATAGTAGACATCATCTGAAAGAAGACAGAAATATATTTTGTTAATATACAAAATACACCGAAAGAGTTAGAAATACACAATGTTATTACGACACAAAGAAATATGAAGAATAAGAAGAGAACGAGAAAGCTGTAATAGTAGAAACCGTGACCTTTTAAATTAGATAGACAACTCAATGTTTTCTTTAATTTAAACTACTAATAAATTATGAGCAATGTATGTAACACTCCAAATCCTAAAGTTCCTAGAATTGCCGTGCACTAACAGAACAATGACGGTTTCCTTACACATATTACGCATTGCAAATGCGACAATTCTTGACCGAGATGTCGTTTCTTGGCATTATGTGACGTCCAGTTAAAAATTTGGTCACATGTAGAACAACATTATTGACATAAAATAACCACGGCTATATATTCCTGATGACGCAGGCGGAGTAGTGTAGTACTTCACATGCAATGTCCATTGCCATACACCAGGCACTATCAAATTCAAATCCTGCCAAATCCAGATTCTGTGCTAATGGTAGGAATTTCAGGTTTGGAAAACCCAATAACACTGCTCGACCCGGGAGTCCAGGACCTCAATGAGTAGCCACTCTTGCAACCACTATACCAACGTGACAGGCATTTATATACAAGGATTAGACATAATGCATATACATACAGACAACACCGTGCCGAGAGTCACATGGAAGAAACGCAGTCCGCTCAGACAGATTTTTGAGTGGTAAACTTGATCTATAAATTTTTGCATCTGTAACAGTATACACAACTCTCTCTTTAGCAAATGTGTTGGAAGCATCTCAGTCTAGATAATAGCTAAATTGAAATTGTACCTTTCTACCCCTTATTGTACCCAGCGAATCCTTATTTTGTTACAGGTCATATTCATCTTTAAATATACATATAATGATTTAAGATTATAGTCCTCTGACTCATTAACATATCGCTCACGAGTTTCAATCTCGGAACGATTGAATACGATTGGCTTTCATTTATGTTAATTTTAATGGATACCTTTTATCTGATACACGACTTATGTTCCCTTGGAATGAAGCGAAAGAAAGGAGACACAGCAGCTCCAGACATTTAACAAATGAAGCTATTACGAACACCTTGTTATCTGCAGTTTGAAATTTAAACAATGTGAATGTATACTGAGAGATAAATTCGAAACTTGATGGATTTGTATTCTACTAAAGATATTTTGAGAAGATACGATACCGCAGCATGGCTTCATCTCATCAATAGTGTGAAAGTGACTTAACATGATACACTTACATTTTCGTCATACACGGAGTCAGATACAGCGTGGAGAGCATTGAGTGGTAGACGACTCAGTGTATGCAAGTAGGCAGTGATCAAAGAGACCAGTGTTGATCGTAGCAACAACACTGCTAACGACACCGCAAGATGCACATTAAATGTTACTGAATAGTCACTGTAAAATCCAATCATGATTATTAATTGCAATCAGTTAGTGAAGTAACTGATCATTATTATTGTTTAATTATGTTTAATAAATATTAAAGTTCTACCACAATTTAATGTTACGAAATTGTTAGAAAGATCATTTTCATTTAACAGACATTTGTTTGAGAAATAAAAATGAAACATCTTTAAATCAATAATTATTGAAGCTTCACTGATTTGCTGACGGAGTAAAAATTTTTAATGCCTTACGAATATTTAGTATCACGCAAGGAGGAGCGCGAAAAGATCGTAAGCGCCTTGCAGAGCGTGTAACTTACGGGTTGGATGGAATTTCAATGGATGGCACAGAATTAATTTGAAATACTCAGTTTCTTTTAATTTCACCTACGAAGAGACAGGTTGCTCAGTATGTTTTTTTAGATTCGATGAGAGTTAGGGAATGATCTGTTACAGTTACTCACCCAAAAGAAGACACGCACTCAGCACTCTGAACAACATTAAACATTTGTTTCTTTCTGAAAAAGTAAAAGCAATTAGTAATTGAATATTATTATCAGTCAAAAAAGGAATAATATTATATGTTTGTCCTTTACATTAAAATTACATATTATGTAAGATATTTACTGTATAATATTATTTATCTGCTTGCATATTGACAGCATATGTGACAGAAACGCCGTAAAAGTGAAGGGGCCTATTATATGATCGACAAACGACACCAGCTCTGTGAGTCGCGTATAATGAGTCTGCAACTCATTCCAGGGTACTTGTCGTCCAGCTCTGTTCTGTAAAGTTTATTATCTTATAGAGTAGTAACGAAGAATTCAGGTAGGCTGCCTTTAAGTGCCCAAACATATTTACACTATTATAAGTATATCTTATATAACTATAAAGATATATTATGGACTTAAATTATAAATGCCTAAGTACCTTTTATGAGCAAGACAGAGTTCATAATGTCTGCCAATTAACTAGAAAATCATAAGATCTAGAACATCATCATCAAGTTTTTTACCGTGCCACTATTGGACATGGGCCTCTCCAAGCGCACGCCACTAACTTAACCCACGTTAGGGAAATGATGGAGAACTCAACGCTCTAAAGTAAGTACTTATGCATGATGTAGCCTAATTGAAAATCTGACCGAAGATCAAACAAATCAAATTCATTTAAACTGAAGAAACGAACCTTTACAGCCAAATTAAAGTTTATTACTTGAGCGATTCCCTCATTTAGGATCAAAGGCCTGATTCAATATATCCCCAAAACCTTTGATAACAAGCGAGCATGTTTCCAATCGGGATGCATTATCTCGCTTGATAAAGGATGGACGGGATATAAATAGCCGTTAAGTATTATTGTTAATGTGTTCTACAAAACCTATACATATTATTATTATACCGTCATTCCAAGTCCTTTATAGGAAAAGCGGAAAGCATTGAATGACAAACATCTGTGTCGCTACTTATCTGACATGCTGCATATATGTAGATATTTATACTTACATGTAATGGGAGTGTGTGATACTCCTCTGCCTACCCCTTTGGGGATTGCAGGGGTAGATGTTACGTTTTGTTTTACATATTAACTATAAGGCTTTTAGTACATTTGTATTACATTTACAGAAAAATTTAATAAGCTGCTTTAAAATTAATTACTCTGAACACTGTATTGTGGATGGATCGTCATTAAGAGTAAATTAGCTATTACGCTCAACATTTATCACATTTAATGACATTTGGTTGGAAAATGCTTTTCACGTTCAGCTGTTGATGGTGTTGGTTGTTTCGGTTGTTCTGGCAACACTTATTATACCTTATTTTAAACCTCGCGACTAATCTGTCTACATAAATACAACAAGCGTTGCGAAGACTTTCTAGTATTGTATTCGTAGTATTTGTAGTATTTATATTTGTGAGTTCAAATGCATAAGAGTCGTATAGTTCAGCAAGTCACTCTTTCCTGAACTCCTTTGCTCTTCATCCCTCAATGTAATTAGCGTAAATAAGTATTGGATTTCGAACCTTCGAAGTAATTTCCTATATTTGCCTGCTAATCGTTGTACCTCTTAAACGCCCGAGCTATAGGTATAGAAGGTGTCTAATATAACTTAACAACATCACACTTGTATTTTCCGGAAGGGATAGGCTGAGTGGTGAAATACACTCCTACGATGCTCCGGTTATGCCGAATACCGTGCATAAATTTTGACTTCAAGCTATTACCAAAAAGTTTTAGTTTAGACCTACTGGACCCACTAGATCAACGAGAATTGTACCACTATACTTTTAAACTTCATGTTGTCTTTCGGTTAAACTGCGAGCGGCTAATCGCTGTCACCTAAGGGAATGTTCGTGTCTCATAAAACGAGCAGAACTAGCGTCGCGTTGAACTACATACGTACTAGAGTAAATTATCATTTAAAATGTAACTATATTGTTGGCAGCTTATGAGTTAACACAATGTTAAGCAACTTAAAGGGATAAAATTAAAAAAAATACATATCTCATGATATAACTGGTAAAATGTGCGAATACCTCTCTCTACCTCTTTGGGCAAATACAAGCGTGATGTTACATTATGTTCTACTTACATTAATGTACTCGTATCTAATCCTAAAGGTGGTTCTTAATGTAATTTTACACCGCCTGTTTGTACTATGGAAGAGCACATATTTATGTAAGCGAAACAAGATGAGATTTGTTCTCAACCGGAAATTGAACATGTGAGTTACAGTAGAACGACCGGTCGACGTACAGTATCGTTTTTGTTACATATACTTTAAAATTTACTGATTTCTTCTTATACTCATGTGATAACAAAAGATCTGCGTTTGAGATTCTCACAATATCGTTAACAATCTTACTATTTATTTAATTCCTGATGAACATAACATCGAAAGAAGTCAATGAAACCTTGATATATATTTATATGCAAGGTATTTACTATTTACCATTAGTGTTATCCGAGAAAAAGTTTATTTGTATTTAAATAAGGAAGCTTAACTACATTACTTACCTTAATTGTTTGAACCAAAATTCGATAAAAATTCTTGAATCGGATGGAGAGATAAACACTACAGACAACAACAAGTATGTCGGCCAACATGCATATAATTCCACTTTGATATTTAATTATCTGTAAAAACATCAAAAATTGTACCTACATGTTGACTGCTTTGTCGGTGGAGTGGTTGCAAGCGCGACTACCAATCGGGAGGTCCTGGGTTCAAATCCCGGGTTGGGTACTACACAAATTTAAAATTTCTGAGTCTGGAATTATGCCCGGAGTATGGCAATAGGCTCATCGCCTATTCCATGGGACTTAAGCGTAACTGGTGAA